>JAMPIV010002833.1:0-39653 GCA_024509875.1 Oreohelix idahoensis | reverse complement strand
GCGGACATAACTTTTCATGCCCGCATTGGCTATCGCATATGCGCACCCCACTTCACTTCATAGAAGGAACTGTATTACGAAGATTCATGTCCTCGTTGAATACGATGGACAATCATCATAATAAAAATGGGTGCAAAATTCTGGTACTACGTTATTATTGCAGCCAGTCCTCAAAACATTGTTCACCAACCCTCCTAGAACCTTCTTATAATACGTTCAATAAAATTATAATAACCCAATATAACTGCTTACTTCATGGGAAAAGACACATATCACATGATACTTGGTCCGGACAATAGCCTTCTTTGTGCCAATTTACCATACTGCCACCAAGAACAAGCCATTTTATATTTTTTGATTTTATAACTGCAGTTTAAGGTGAAAATACTCAAATTTACTTTAATGAAATATGTATCCGTAACTGAATCTGCAAATACTTTATTAAAAGTGATACCATTCCATTTACAATTGTAGATACAATTGTGCAGAGTAGTTAATATGCTACTTGAGCAAATTTTGCCATCAAAACTAGGTGGTGTCAGGCTTGTCCTACCCCAGCTGTAAATGAGTAACTTGAACTATGTCACTTGGGTTATGGAAGGCAAGAACTGTGGCATTTGAAGTTTAAATGTGGCCAATCAGCTTTGATCGATTACAGTATTTCAGCTAACAAGGTTTTCTAAAAACAATGGTCTAAAGACTGAGTGAAAAAGACAAATACAAATAAGTATATGTACAAACACAGCACATAAATCATCACTTACGGCACAGCCTCATCAAAACAGTATACTATATAAGCAGTTTCATCGATTGTAAGTTTTATCAAGTTATCAACGTTAACTACATATACATTTATAAGAACCAACATTTACATATTATAGGTTTCTAGAGCATTAAAGGAAACACACCACCACCATTTCAACTTAAGTTTAAACACAAAATATGCAGACCTGTAATAATTTACACAAAATGCCCATAACAACCTTACAATGCGGAGACAAATAACATTACACTTGAGTACATTGTTGTATGTTAAGTATATAAACAATTATGATTCTTGTTTATGATAGAGGAATGTTCCATCCATAAAGAATGGATTCCAACAGACTGAACTGTATAACAATTTTTTACTTGTTATAAATTTACTAAACATATATAATTTCCAAAAGAGTGATCATACCATTGTCCTGTCTCTGCGCCAACACTCAAAATGCCAGCTACGCCATGTTCTGTATGGTAAATCACCACTCTTGCTAATTTCTGTGACAACCTTCTTTTACTTCTTCCCTAGTGAAACATATAAAGGTATCCCTAGTAAGATCTAGCGAGAACATTTTTCAGACAGTGTTTTTTCTATATTTTACTCCTGCAGTTAACTCCTATACTAAATCGTTCTCTGGGTTTTCTTCATAGTTTTGATGTGAATGATTTTTCTGAGGCCATTTCGTTTCGAGAGGTCCTCTATATTATGATGATGATAACAGGTAAAGTATCTGCAGAAAAAATCGTAATCTAGAATGTCTTTACATCATCACCTCCTTTCTTTCACCCCGTATGAGAGTATGGGAGTCAACCAACTGAATAAAGCTCCTAGAGGGAAGCCTGCGCTGTAGTAAAGGTTCTTGCAAACAGCTGTTCAATTTGTTTAACATAGCACAACCTCAGTCATATTCACCTCTTGTAACAATTTCCGCAGGGAAACAGTAATCCTATTCCTTTTTTTGACCTACGCACAGATCCCACCCACAGGACCCTGACACAATCACCAGAACCAGCTATGCACTATGGAACCCAGGACGGCAAGAAAGAAAAAAAAAAAGCAAGGCAACCCAAAGACAATCTGCAGAGAGCAGTGGAGGCTGAGATGCAAAGCATGAACCAGAGTTTGGTGTATGGCCCAAAGGATGGCCACACCGACCAGCAACCAACGCAAAATGGGACAGTTTTGTTGCTGCCACTTAAGGCGTGATGGCACACTTACGATTGTGCAGTCAGTAGGCCTAAGTATCGATATTGTTAATGTTTAATCAATCATCTGCTAAAAACTGACATACTTCTTCATCATCATGTGACTATTCTCATCCAGAACGTTCTGTCGCCATTACAGCTGCTCTGGAACGCATAACGATTCTTTCTGGGCACTTCAACCTGCAATCTATCCAAGAGACAAGTTCAGACTCTCTGTGAATGTCCTGGATCCACCGTCGTCCTATGTTGTCCCCTTTCCCCTTTTTCCAGGGACCATGCCTTCCATTACTATTATTTCCAGACTGCCATTAGTCTTTTTTGTATGACCGACAAAATTTCAGCTTCCTTATTGCAATAGATACTCTCTTGTCAATTTTTAATATGAAAAATTAAATTATTCCCAAAGGGCAGCTGTGAATTCCATTCTCTGTGGTCACGTATTCTGCCAGCCTCCCTACTCCTGAAGTTATTGGCAACAAACATGCACAAGAGACATTTGCAGAACTCAAAGACAAGATTACACATAGATATATAATTCTTTCTTCCATACTGTTATTTTTATACTAGGGCCGCATTAACAAGCACAACACAAACGCCAGGCAGAATGCCTATTAGGTGACTAATAATTCTTTTGTTTTGGATTTGTGATTCAAAATCCAATGTTGCTGGTATGATAATAACAAGGGAAATGGCTAATGGAGAACTCTACCCATCAGCAAATTTATTCAATATGATGATTTAGGTAAACCTGACATGATTAATAGTGACCCCTCCCATACCAAGCTTGATATTCTTTGCTTAATAAAAAGAAAAAGAAAGGGGGCTACTTAAAAAATGCAACAACAAAAAAAAAGGGGACCCGAATACCCCCTGGTCTCCAACCATAGATCTAGCACTTCAAGCCGTGTCCATCATCACACAATTTAACCCAGACCAAGTCTTCCCGTCCCAGTACAAAATCACTACTAACGTCTCTCCATGTCCCCATCAATCATTACCCTTTAGCTCCCCAAGGGATGTGGCAAGGCCTTCAACAAACACAAGATGCCAAGTCTTCCTGTCCTGTGCCATCCCGCGGTATCAAGTTCTTTCCAAGTTTTCCGTCAACCTCATCATTTTCACCCGCTCTGTTCCAGTTCTCTTCTCCATTATTGTTTTTTGTGGTCTAAAATAAACCTCTGCCCTCTCTATTCCCTGTGGGTTTCCACAACATGGATTCTCCATGTCATCTTCATCCTTTTTTTTTACTGTCTTCATAATCTTCTCCATCGTGTTTTCTCTGTCTGGTCTACCTTTCATATCCTGGGAATTTCAGAAAAAGAACTGCCTTGTGATGCTGTTAACAGTTTTCCTCATTGTGTGTCCCTGTCCCATTACGCCAGCATCTTCTTCTCGGACATCTCGCATCTTGTTCCCATGTCACTTGCCCTATTCTTGTCATCAGTATTCGACATTATTTCATAACATTTTCAGGTCAAATCTTTTTTTTGTACTCAATCAGTCTGTCCAAAATCTTGTCTGATATGGTGATCCACAAACTGAAATCATGCCTGGTGAATCACCTGTCCTAAGTTGCCTGGCGAAATCACCTATGTCCTAGTTGATAGCCCCCTGTGTGGATTCACCTATGTCCCCAAGTCATCACAAAATGTATATTTAGAAACAAAACCATCTTTAGTCTGCTGCCAGTGGTTAACGCAAAGTGTCACATTTTAAGAAATGAGCACATGACGTGTTGCATCACTCAATTACCATTACCATTATCAATTATTGTCATAATCAGATGCACATAATGCAGAGACAAAAACTCTTATCCAATTCAGTGCTGGACTTCTTGCTACTTTCATGTCTTTCTTTATCCAATTCAAAGATAAAATTACAACACCCCCCCCCCCCCCAAAAAAAAGGGGGGAGGGGGGGGGGGGGAAGGCATGTGAGGAAGAAGAATGAAATATCACTCAACAAACACTTTTCTCAGGAAAAAAAACAAACAAAACATGCACAAAATAGTAGATAATAATACAAGAGATGGAAATACAAATATATTTAATCTTTTTGTATAACTTGGTAATCTTATAATAAATGTATGCAAGTGCTAAAAAAAAACACAATAACATGTACTGTGGTCTTATGAAAAGATTTGTTTCTCTTAATTTTTCAAAAATCAGTCTTTGCAACTTTTATGTTTGTTTTTCCCTGGGAAGGCCTTGCTGATTTATGCTTTGATACGTTTGTTCTTTATATTCGGTAAATCTAGTCACTACATTTTGTTTTAACTTTTCCTAATGGTAAAATATAGTTACCCTCATCACCACCATTCACCCAGGTCAACATGTAAAACATGGCAGCATACAAAATGTTAAAAGTCAATTACCATACCAAATATGAGATTAAAGACATGCATTATTTTGGGCCTGTTGGTAAAATATATGAACATTATGACAAGGTGTCATGGCTGCAGCCCACATGCTAGGAAAGTGTAATATATAAATATGTGAATCCTCACATCTATTTTCATATGTGGTGCCACAAGATGTATGCTTGAAATCGGAATTATGAAGCAATGCAGTCTAATAGTTCCACTTACTTTCTATTTGCTTTTGAAAGAGTTTCAAAATCTGAAAAACCCAACTTAAGAAAAAAGGATACGAAAAAAAAAAAAAAAAAAATTTACAACCATCACTTACTTGTTCTAAATTCACATACTTAACTTACAGTTTTGAAATTTATGACATATTTTAAGGAAGAAAGAAGGGAATGCTTGAGCAGGAAGGAAGAACCAGCCGTGATATCTACAAAATAAATGAGAAAATCAAACTCAAAGATATGGCATCAACAATCAAACAGAAATATAAAATCAAACTGACTAGACCATCAGTTTTTATTTATTTTTTAAAAACTGTACAGCCAGTACACATATCCAAAACAGGCATTGGACAAAATCAACACCTAGCAGCAATTAGCAAAAACATATGCAAAAATACAAACTTATAATAAATGGGCACTACATTACATAAGGACCTCAACCCAGCAAACCCTGACTAGCTCTACAGCTCAGCAACATCAGCAGATATACAAACATCATTGTACCACACTGGGCTGAATCATACAAGCTTATGCCGTTGGATTATTAAAAACTAAGATATTTCAGCTACAATACATTTTTTTGTAACAGTAAAATGTACTTTTTTTCTAGTCTACTACCCGAGTCGCATCACATATACTAATGCAATGATTAAAAGGGGCCTTTTCTGTAGTGGAGAATAGAGTTTCAATTTCAACTTCTTGAAAGAAGATGGAGTAAACGCAAAGATGTACGAAAAAAGATCCAGAACTACATAGGGGCATGGTCTATCTGTACATACAACTGTCTCACTCCAATCTGTAAAGAAAAAAAAAAGTCACAAATAATGAAAATATAATTTTTACAGACCACACAAAGAGATTACACATAACAAAATACAAGTTAGTTGATGAATAAAGACTTAAATCACTAATTTAAACATGCAGCTAAGGAGACAGCAAATGCTGATGTGAAGAATGATAGCATCATCATCATTTTCTGTTGCGTTCCTTACAGAGCATGGAGTTACCACAGCAGCTGGACCCCTTGCAGGAAGCCTGCACCATGCAGTCACATGCAGCAGTGGCATCTGTGGCAATTTACTTTATATGGTGAAGTTGTCAGCTCCATACACAACCTCATATTAGTTGTCTTGTACGATAGGACTGAGGGTCTAGTAGTCCTATTCTAGACTGAGGGTCTAGTAGTCCTATTCTAGACTGAGGGTCTAGTATCCTATTCTATAACATGAAGAAATCCAATCAATGGCTGCAATTTTCCCATGTTGCATTTAGTCAGTTTGGGCTTGTAGCCTTGTTTTTGTGTTGATTTTTTTGTGTCAAATGCAATATTTTTGGACTGGTTATAAGAACTGGGTGCCTGCTCTGGGTTTTCCTTGATTTTTCATTGAGCAACTGCAGGAAAGACTGAAAAAAAAAACACCACACATATCCCAAATCCAGTCAACTGCAATCCCAGCAGACGGAAGTATATAAATTTATGACTCTACATACTTTTCCCAAATTACAGCATAAAACAAGCTCTCTATGTTTTAGCTTTATTAATTTAAAAAAAAAATGTTTTGTCATAGTTTCTTTAGTTGGAAATATTTACTGTTTTTTCACACCCAACAACTGAAACTAAAGGGTGTGAAATGACAGTCAAGAACAAGGACTTAAGAGGCTCAGTGAAGAATGGATAAAACCACGAGTGAAGTTGAAAGTTGCAACCAAGGTGGAGTGGGTTCACTCCCTAGCGCAGGCAAAAATAAATTTAAACTTTTTTTTTTTCTTCATCATTTCTGCATTTGGGTATCTTTTCCATGAGGCAGCTCAGTGAATTCTACATCTTTCTCACTTTGTAACATTCTCATTGAATTTCTTCTTACATTATATTAATTAGTCATCTAAATGACATGGGCATTTTGTTTATTTGCATTTTTAGTTTGTGTTCTTGTTTCAAGTCACGACTGTATGCACGGAGGCATATATGGAGTCATCTTTTTATGACCACCAGTTAAGCACAATGCTACAATATTCAAGCGTGGAAGTGAATCTCTGTCTGTGAGACTAATTACACCCTCATTGACTCTTGAAATCATCTATACACTTTCAGGGATTCCCCCTGTGATGAAACATGTTGTGAACCCAGCATTGCACACTAAGCTTTGAGCCCCAGACATAACGCTTCTACCTGGTTGGCTGCAAGCAGGAGAATCTCACTATGGACCCATTGATAGGCAGAGGGAGCTAAGAAGTGGCTCTGTACAGGATGTGACAATTCCTTGGGAGAGCCCAGAACCAGAGCACAGTATTTTAGCTCTGCATAGCTGGAGAGCCCTCTTGGATGGCGGGGAATGCACAGTATGCTATACGCTTCTTACTCTTAGCTTGGGACCAGATGTGGCGATCCTTTAAATGCAAGCCAAGCTGGAGAAACTGGAGCTAATGACTTCAACAGCACGTTTCAGAATGACAGAAAAGCCACAGGAAAAGCTTAGATCTACAGTGTAAATAACACCAAGAAGTCTTCAACTTGGTACAGGTATTGGCTGCAAAAGAGCCAAAAGCTCAGCAGCCCTAGTTAAACAACGACAAGTCATGACTGTTGTTAGAGTGATAAAAATGGTGCTTTCCTTTTTAATTCCATTGGTTTGTAAGTAGTGTGCTCCTCTTGCCGTTGACTTCCTGCATGGCAGAGGGAAAAACCCAGACTAAGATTGCTATACCTCAATGATGGTTCTGCCATTCAGCTTTAACAGTAAAGGTTGTATCATAGCAGATAACGCCACAAGGGAATGGAGTGTTACAGACTTCACCATACTATGTCCAGCTTTATCAGGTGGGGTGACTGGTTCCCTTCCCCCACTGCCTTTGCCATCCTTAACTCAAGAACACAGTCTGGTACCCATTTACAACCGATTAAACTGGAGCATAACTCTACTAGTTTATACTGCTGAATCCGGTAACTCTGCCGCTGACAGGCAAGCACTCTAACTGCTTAGCCAATTGGGCACGCAGTTATACAGACATTATAGACAAGCTGATGCACCTTGAACTGTCACTAACATATGAGGAACAGAGAAAGCACATCTGACCATCACCCGCACCCCGCCGTGAAAAAAACTCTATGGAGATGCAAATAGACTCATGCTGACCACTGCTTTCTTTGAAAATATTCAAGATGTCTGACAGTGTACGAAGAAGTAGAACTGTCCCCTCAATCTTGTTATCACTTGAAGAACATTGCAATATATGCCCTAGACATACCTGACTTTGTCTTTTGATACTGCTGCAGTAGAACTGTCACTCACCTGAGTAAAAATATTGTGTGTCTGACTGAGAATATATCGACTGTCTGCATTTGACGCCACCTCCAGCTTAATAGTTCCTATATACACATCTGTACACAGTGTCCAAAAATGTGGTTCCTGTACACTGTATACACCTTCCAGCTGACTAACCTATGAAACATTCAAATGGTTAATTGAAATATTTATAACGAGTGCGAGAACATTATTAATAATATCATTATCTTCACTGTCATTCCACGCGGCACACAGAGCTGTAATTGTTGCCTGTCAGTAACTTCTGTTTTGGGCCATCTTCTACAGCTATACCCATGAGATCTCACTTGCCTTAGCCTCCTCTTTCATCATTCTTCTCTGTGCACTCTTAAGCCTTCTCTTCCCCTGTGGGTTTTAGTCACAGGTATCTCTAATTATACTGGCTGACTGTTCTTTGTGTTTCCCTGACGGTGCATCCTTTCCATTTCCATATCCTCTCTTCAATCATCAGATGTACATGCTACAGCTGTCTTATTCTCATCTTACATGGCTGTGACTGTTATTACCTCTGGCCATTTTGACACACACAAGTTGCACCAGAGGCATCTTTTGATGAATGATTTATATTATTGCACATTAACTAAAAAAAACAACAAATGTAGCAAAACATAAATACTCTTATATCAACACTTAGCAGGCACAAACAGAACACTTAGACAAAAGGAACACACACAAAAAAAATAATAATAATGACATACTCCAGAAACCATAACACAGTAAACGCAGCAACTTTAAGGCATAGTTCAGAAAGCATGACACAAATCAGCTCCAGGTACTATTGGTGTCCCATATGCTGTATATAAGAGAGGTCCTGAAGTTCTCAAATGGCTGCTCAGATTACTGAAAAAAATGGCTCATAAGCATTCTCACTACTCAACGTGGAAGGAAAGGTATTCTTCTCAGAGATGACTAAAAAGCTCGCCACATACCTCCTTGAGAATGGGCACATTGACACTACCATCGACAAAGGAAGTATCCCCAGGGTGTCTAGTGCCTGCCACAATGACATGGGAAGCAATTCAAAAGACAATGTCTGACACAACAAATCTCCATGTAATCTGGTTGGATCTACCTAATGCACATGGATCAGGTCCACACCAGCTGTTGTGGCAGGCCCTGAAAATGTACCATGATCCACAAAAAATTCTAGCAATGTTGAAGCTGCATTTCTCAGTGTTCTCTGTCAGATTTTTAGCCACAGAGTACTTGACAAAGTGGATTCTTCTTCTTCTTTCGTTCGCTTGAAATATATTGTCTATATCTGCAATGTTGTTTCTTGTATAAACTTCACTGTCTTTTGTAGTTCATACAGGGGTCCATATAGTTTTGCTTCCAGTGTTGTTTCTCTGGGCCAGTGGTTTGCCTCAATATATCATATTCGGGGCAATCTTGCAGTACGTGCTCCGCTGTCTGGGGTGCCTGTCCACATGTACACATGGCTGAATTGCCAATCTTGAATTTTGTATACATGTGGCTGCGGAGGCGGTTGTGTCCTGTTCTGAGGCGCAGAATGACTATTTGTTCTGATCTGTTCATAGCTTGGTAGTCATCCTGCGTTGATGTTGGTGGCTTTCTGATAGATTTGATCATCTTTTTCTTCTGATGGTACGTTACTGGTACATCCGGTTGTTCGTCTGCAGCACCTTCTTTAGCCAGTCCGTCTGCTCTCTCGTTTCCTGGTATTCCACAATGAGACGGTATCCACTGCATGGCGACCCTGCGCTGGTTGCACAGTTCAGAAAGTAGGGCCTGTATAACTGGCAATTTTCTGGACTGAAGTGCTTGGAGTGCTGATCTTGCATCTGTCAGGAATACTACAGGCTGTGGACCGAGATTGGTGTTCAGTAGTTTCTCAGTTGCCACCTTGATTGCCTGGACTTCTGCATCATAGTTGTTACAGAATTTCCCCGTTGGTACTCTGACCGTATCCCTAGTGTTGTTGGGTATTCTATGTACACTCCTGCTCCTCCATTCTTTACTGCATTCTGTGCTGACCCATCCGTGTATACTCGGACCCAGAGGTCCTGTGGGTATTTATCATCCAGGAAACTGAGAGTGACTGTCCTACGTTGCACGCTGTTCTGTTCATCCCTGTCGAATATTCCTTTCACTTTTGTGTGGATGTGTACTGGTAGTCCATGCTCCTCTCTCCAAGGGGTTTGTTCTGGCACAGACTTTAGAGGGCTGTTAACTTCAGGCAGGTCTGAGGTTTGTCTACGAAATCGTTTGGCCTGGTGGATAAAGCTGCTTCTTTTCAGTCGCCCCATTGCTAGGTTTTGGAATCTGTCCTTCATTGGATGGCTCGGCATACAGAGGAACTTTTCTGCCTGTGTTAGCACTTTCGTGTCTCTGCGTTCTCTCAGTGCTTGTATCCTCCCCATTTTCTCCATCTCCACTATAGGCGTTGATTTCATTGCCCCCGTGATGACCCTAAGCGCCTGGTTTTGCACCTTATCTAGCTCTTGTAATGTGGTGTTTGATGCTGGACACCACGCAGCTGACCCATATTCCAGGTGTGGTCGTATGCCCTGCTGGTAAACTTTACTAAGTATTTTCCCGCTGGCTCCCCATGTGGTTCCACTTAGTTTTCTCAGGATGGCTAGCTTCCTCCTGGCCTTTGTTGCTGCCTTGTTGATGTGCTGCTTCCATGTCAGCCTATCATCGAATGTAACTCCGAGATAGGTGGGTTGTTTATCTTCTCTCAGGAGCTCTTTGTTTATCTTGATGACACCAGCTTTTTGTTTGGGAGAGAGGGTGAAGAGCGTAGTGCTGCACTTGTCTGTGTTGATGCTGACACACCATCTATTTGCCCATGAGGTTAAGGCATCTATAGCTCTTTGTAGCAGTTTGGTGGCCACTGTTGCATGCTCATCTGTGCACCATATTACCAGGTCATCAGCGTACATTGCCACTTTCATTCCATGTGGTAGTTCAGCAACCAGGTCATTGATGTAGACTAGGAAAAGTGTGGGGACAGAACCCCTCCCTGAGGGACGCCATGACGCAGTAGAATTTTCTTACTCTTGAGGCCATCTAGTTGTACTCGGGCTCTTCTGTTATGCAAGTATGCTTTCACCCATTTGTACATCTTACCATTCACTCTACAATTTCTCAGTTTCTTCAGAAGCCCTTCTTTCCAAACCTTGTCAAATGCTTTTCTTAGATCTATCCATGCTGCTAGTACCAGTTTCTTATCTTGGAACGCATCCTCAATCTCTTGGGAAAGGTAAGTTGCCTGATCTTCGGTGGAATAACACTGCCTAAAGCCCGCCTGCTGTGGTACAAGAAGGTTTTCACTTTCAAGGTACCACTGTAGCCTGAGGTTGATGATACGTTCCATTGTTTTTGCAGAGGCAGCTTGTAAGGCTGATTGGTCTGTAGCTGGAGGCAGTGGAACTGTCTTTTCCTGGTTTTAGGAGTGGTATCATGATTGCTTCCCTCCAGGTCTGTGGAACTCTGCCTGAGTTCCAACAGATATTGAAGATCTGCAGCAGCTTTGTTTTTTGCTGCGGTTCCCAAGTTCTTAATCATTTCATTGGACACTCCATCAACTCCTGGCGACTTTCTCATTTTCAATTTGGATATTGCAAGCTCCAGTTCTCTGAATGTGATTGGTGCCTCCATAACTTCAGGTATGGTTCCATCTCGTCCTGCGTGTTGTTTCTCACGAGTCTCCTGTTGCTTCTCTGGGCTAACTTCGATGTTGTTGTCTTTAGCAAAGGAGTCTGCAAAGTGATCAGCTGCCTGTTTTCCCATGAGGATGTTTCCATCTTTGTACAGAGCAATCCTTGAGTTTCTCTCTGTACCTTCATCGTTAAGTTGCTTTACCAGCTTCCACAGTTTCCTCGTATCTCTTTCAAAGTTCAAGGACTCTGTTTTCTCCTTCCAGCTTCTTCGCCTGGCCTGCAACTTGGCCCTTTGAAATTTGGCCTTAGCTTGCTGGTAGTTATTGTGGTGTTCTTGGCATGGACTGGTCTCTGCCTGCTTTCGAGATGTTTCCACGTCGTTGTGCACAAAGTGGATTGACCTGCAAGTTGTAATTGCGATGGGACGTACCATCTCTCCAATACTATTTGTGATGGCTATGCATGTAATCCTAAAAGAAGCTGAAGGATTCGCGAGAGGTCCGAAGCTCGATAGAAGGTGTCACATGCCACCGCTGAAAGCGTTCATGGATGACATAACAATTCTAACATCAGATGAATGCCAGACCAGAGAATGTTAGCACACCTGGTTGAACTAATCAGTTGGTATAGAAATATGCATCAAACCTAAGAAGTTAAGAGGCCTATCAGTCAGGAAGGGAAGACATCTAAGGACGCATTCATGGTATCAAACAAGAGAATCCCTACTGTAATTTAGGAACCTGTTAAAAGTCTTGGCATGGTGATGATGCCTCATTAAAAAACTCAAGGGCAGTTCAACAAACAAGAGAAATGGCAGACAGAGGACTGCAGATCATAGACTAAAGAAGACTCGTAGGAAAATTTAAACTGTGGTGCTTTCATTTCATGTTGGTCCATAAATTGCTATGGCCTTTACTCATATATGAAGTAAGCAAAAGTAAAGTGGAAACTATAGAGAGAAAGACCTGGGAAAGGTGAATAGCAAAGTCAGACCGAGTACTACAAATACATATTTCCTGAGGGCAGGAAAGTCAGCACATACCAAACCAAATATCAGTTTATCATCTATTCTTGACTGTGTAAATGACTGGGAGATGGCAGTAGATCTACCTGGGTGAGCGACACACCTGAAAGTCATTAGAAGATATTGAAGACGACCAGATATATAGTGCTACACTGTTCAACACCAGATTATAATGACTGAGCTGACAGTTTCATTTGAATCCAGATTAGACAAGTAACTTTCGTTCAAATTGGCCAGTTATAATGATTTGATCACGGACTTGAGAAATGAGGGGTTTCATAGCAAAAGTCATAGTTGTAGAGGTATGTGCAAGAGGTCTTGTGGCTGCCTCAGTGTATGACCTACTGAAACTATTGGTGTGAAAGGACAGTCAAGATCAAAGGCACTTAAGAGGTTTGGTGAAAATGCGGAAAGTGCATCGTGTTAGCTGTGGAGCAACCGCGCCAGGCTATGGAACACAGGAAGTAATTTATATACTAAATATTGGTTACTTTCACAATTGCCTCATCAAGCTGGCAGCATGGATAACATCAGGGGTGAAGTTGAAAGCTGCAACCAAGGTGCAGTGGGTTCAGTTCAACAGGAGGTTGACACTTGAGAGTCATGACCCAATGTTTTTTTTTAATATCACATTAGTACGCATAAGGAGCATTTATTTACTGAAGTGAATGTAAAAAACATCATTTGGACCACAAAATAACCGTGAGTTTATTTATCGGATCATAGATGACAAGAATCTAAAATTTGAAGAAGGAGTATGTTGCGTAATATGCCCACATTGCAGCATAAACAAGTCTAAATCAATGCAGAAAAGTAATGTTATATTTTAACAAAAGTGTTTGTATAGAATCAGAGACTGGCAGACACTTTAATAAAACAAAAAACATAATGCACAAAGGTCTTACTTCAAGCACTGGATAAGAAACTTTTCATAAATCCTCCCAGAGACAGCACATACCATCAAGAAACAACTTATCAGCATAATAAGACATGCCACTGACTGGAACCCAAAGGAGATGATTAAAAGGACAACTCCAAAGTATTAGAAGACACATGGGAAGTATTAGAAGACACATGGGCAGAAGTGAAACACAGCCCAAAATAGAAATAGGGTAAAGTGGCAGAGTGGAAAAAAGGCAAATGTAATTTTTAAAAATGCAACTCAGGCTCTCATGCTTGCCACAGCTTCATACCCTTTGATAACATCCTGGTAGCTGATGGTCTAACGCTCTTGGCGTTCGCTGCATTAAGACTCCAACTGAATCACGTAACAATGGCAACACGCTGAAACAAAGAGATGTAAGTAGTCCATTTTCTTCAATCAGAACCTAATCTTTATCTTGCTATCAAATCAAAACTGATGAATAAGTAAAGACTGTGTTACTTTCCAAACATAGCAAGGCCTCACTTAACCATGAATAAATGGAGTAGAAGGGGTTGTCAGTTAAGTCAAACAGGCTGTTAAGAAATGGGCTCCACCCTGGGGATTCCAGATTAAGGACTGCCTTGTAATGCAATCAACAGGTTTCCTTCAATATTGTCCTATCCATCACCAGCATCTTCTCATCTCCTGTTCCACAGCCACTTGTCTGGTTCTTGTCAACAGTTCCATCAGCTTTCTTCATGACATAAGTACCATACAAAAAGAAGGCAGGGTAGACAAAAATAGAAATGGTTTGACAACTTATCAGAATTGAAAAATCTACTTGCTGTGGAACTAAAGAAACTAGTAACTGATAGATTAGAATGGTGACTATTAGTCAAGCGTTCATCACTATGGTGCCATAGTGCAGAGGTAGGCAACCTAGCACCTGTGGAGATCCGCTTTACAAACACTGAGCTCTCTAAAGATCTACCTTGATCAAATCACATCTGTTTTCAGGTTTTGGAGTATCTGGAATTCAGAATAAGTTAAGCCTATAGGTATCTTTTATGTCTGATGCACAATCTGCTTCCTGCTATCTCACCAACAGAGCGGCAGAAAATCAAATTAAATATTTTACTGAATGTTAATTTCATTTCAAAGAAAAGATGGCTTTCTATATTATAGAGTTTATAAATTAAGTGAATTTGAGTAAGTCAGCTTGCGAGTTTACACTGGGAATGCAATGAAAGTAACTTTAAACCTGGGGACACTGCACTTTTAGTGTCTAGTCCTAAATTTATCTGCATTAAAAATTCTTTTCCTGCCCTCCATCACCTAGAGATCTACCAAATAAAGCCTCAAGATCGACCTATTGCAGACACCTGCCTTAGTGAAGAACTGCTACGTTTGTTGATGATGGTGATTAGAATTATATGATAAATGAAAAATAATCACACTGAACATAAAAAACTATGTTTGTTTAAAAAAATGACAAAAAGGACATTGTACTGTAGACATATCATGAGATGTCTTTCATTCTGGAGTTCATGTTCATCTCCAAATACCCCATAGTCTACATTTTCTTCTATGCACAGTAATAGCGCAGTCCAATGGCACATAAAGTTATAATAAGCTGTTTTTTTATTTCATCATCGAATCATGATAATGTGTCATGCAAGACTAAGTAATAATGTCTCTCCACAGATCTTGACAATAACCATCAATTCTGCTGCTGACTTTGTTCCATGTCATACAATCAAGGTGTACATTCATCATCCTTCAACTCCCCAAGGAGCATAAGCCTTCAACAAACTAATGCAAAGTTTTCACATCCAGTGCCATCACCTCAAGATCTTTCCATCTCTTTTTCATCCTCTTCATGTCTGTCTCCAGTTCTCTTCTCCATGTGTTCCTTGGTCTCCCTCTACCTTTCTTACCTTGTAGATTCCAGAACAAGAACTGCCTGGTAATGCTATTAGCAGGTTTCCTCAATTTGTGCCCTATCCATCTCCCAGCATCTTCTCATCTCTGGTTCCACTGGCACTTTCTGGTTCTTATTAGTTCCACATTATTGTTATTGTTTTTGTCATACAGAATTGACCTCATTGCACTCCGGGCAAACCCATAGGTGCTCAGTCTCCATCAGTATATGTCAAAGAGTGTGAATGCTAACTGTTCCTGTAGCTCGGTGGTTGTAAACACGACGGATGCATCCTCTTATACATCCATCTCTACTAGCCTTACGTTTAATGCCAAATTCCAACAGTCTTAACCTTGATGATTCATCTATTGCACTGTATTCTCTAACAGGTGATCATTAAATGTTCTCAGTGTATCTCCCTTATCCATATCTAGTTTCCCCACTATGGGTGCTCTTGATGCTAGTCTGTCAGGTCTTTCATTACCGCATACCCCAGCATGACCAGGACAGTATACCCACAACAGCTCTTGTAGACTGGAAGCTTCTATGAATGTTTTCCATCCATGCTGCAACCAACCACTTTGAATCTTCCGAAGCATGGACTGAAAGTCTGATACAATGATGGCCTTTGTTAATGAAGTTTCAGTTATCCACCTTAAGGCTGCAGTAACAGCCTCGACCTCCATTCTCATGCTGGAAGTTATTATCTTGTAAGCCCCACTATGTTCGGTGCCGATTCTGCCCTGCACCCGAGCAGAGAAGCCCCAACCGGATTTCTCACCACGGATCACAGATCCATCTGTATATACATTGGTATCAGCATCCCCGGAATGATCATTTATCAGTTGATTAATGTCCAATTCTGCTTTTCCATTCCCCCAATTTCTACACTCTCTGCTAAGACTGATGATGACCTTCTGGTAGTTAATCCAGTTCTCATCTGATATACTCCACTCATCCCCCTTGAATATATTGTCGACTGTGACCACCTGTTTGATCGTTGTCTCTGCCATCCATGACATTCCTCTCTTTATTCTTGCTCCCTTAATGTCAGCTATGTTACCATGCAGAGGGTGCCGTTTGTCTGTGGATACTCGCATATAGGCTTTTGCTTGGGCCATCGCATATCTGGATTTAATCGACAGCACTCCAAGCATATAGCTCATTGTCACAATAGGTGTATCTCGTGTACAGCCCAAGACTATGCGCATCCCTTCATTCTGAATGCGTTCTAGTCGTTCACATTGTGTAACTGATAGCGTGAGTATTCCCAGCCCATACTCAATGACCGATATGACTAGCTGTTGATAAAGAAGAAATAGTAATCTCTGCTCCAGATGCACAGCAGCCATTATTTTCAGGGCCGCCAGACCTCTCCACATTAATGGTCACTAAGCTGTCCATTATCTATTATAACTGTTTTTCCCTACTGGCCGTGTCTCCTATATCCCCTTTTCACAATGCTTTCAGGTGCTCCACTTCCCATCACACGTCCAATGAGGGTTTATTGATATAAAAATATATCTGTGATTATAGTGATATTTCTTTATTAAATACTTTTCCTTAAGCTGTCTTTATTAATTACCTTGACGTCCCAAGGGTTCCTAGCATTTTTCTGAGAAATCACATCTTTGTCTCTACCTGTTACTTGCTTTCAGACAAATATTCATCACCATCATCATTTTCCCTTTCACACTTTAAAGGGGCAGGAAGCCACCACTGCAGCTAATCCATTTGCAGATAGCCTGCACCAAAGTATTAATGTGCTCTTGGAGTGGTTGTTCCCAGTTGACATTTACTTGACATGATGAGGTAGCCAGCCACATGTACGTCACGTCACTCACCACTTACAAGCTGACATAGGGGGCAGTAGACGTATTCTTTCTTTGTCCTCTCAGAGACCCCCGGGAACATCAAGAGGCAAAACAAATATTCACATTTTCCCTTGTGCTCCTCATGGAACATGGCACCACCACTATAGCTGGTCCATTCGTAGGAAGCCTGCGTCAAGCGTTCACATGCTCCTGCTGTGGTCATTTCTGTGGCAATTTGTTTTACATGATGAGGCTGACATCCTCCATGCACCACCTCACATTAGTTGCCTTTTACAACATGCCCGAGGGTACTTCTTCTTCTGCTGCGTTCGTCCTGAAAAAGACGTGTTATGTTGTGTCGCCGATTACAGCAAAGCTGTGATATTTGCACCTTTCGTCCCGACACATCCGGTTTCAGCATGGCATTTTTGGGACCGGTTTAGCCTTCTCTCTTCGATCCCTACTCTCTCTGCCAGACTGCAGTGATGCAGCCTGTTTCCAGGACCACCACTTGGAGGTGGAGTAGGGTCTTGTTCCGCTCTGGTTCGCTGACTCTGACACAAGCAGTCAAGCTATGGGTCGCTGACTGCATTTATCACTGTTGCTGCATCTTTGGTCCCCCTGAGGGTACAATAACCCTATTCTTTCTATGTCTTTTCAGAGACCGTCTGGAACTACACTGGGAAAATATTACAAATATTACTGACAATTCAATCCCAAAATAAATGACACTGTTTACAAACTAGACCTGCAGAATAACTTACCTAATGCCAATAAGGGTGGCTATGAACATAGAACACACAGGATCAGCTATCATCCAGCCAAACTGATAAATAAGAATTGACGAGATTATCACACCAACACTACCTAAGGTATCAGCCAGAATGTGAAGGAATACACCTGAAGAGACAGAGGGAATTAAAAATGTTAACACTAAATTTACACTGCTGGAACTATATATCAACCATATCTAAAGCTGCATCATCATTATTTTCCTTTTTTTTCTTGCTCCCTATGGAACATGGAGCCACAGTTGCAGCTGAACCCTTGAAGGAAGCCTGCATAAAGTTTTCACATCCTCTTGCAGCAGTGGTTTTCATAGAAATAATACAAAATAAATAAATTTAGCAAAAACTACAAACGCCTTCAAATGATATAATGGAGGTGTCACAGCGCTATTTTGGCCGTGCTGCTTGTTCGGAAGCTGCCGAACGGGCTGGCGAAAATAGACGAGCGATTGGGGTCATGTGACCATCGAAAAATCTGGGCGCCGAGGGTTTTCAGCGCAAAGATTATTCATCGTTCGACTATCGTCCTGTACAGATGCTTCTATGCCAGCGTGTATGCAGTTCATCTTGTGTGAAGTATTGTGATACAGTGCTTGCCATTAGAGTCTTGTCCTGCTGTAATTTTCCCAGAGAAGTAGTTGATTCTCTCAGTGGTGGTTTTGTAAGCTGAGGCTTTTCTCGTAAGTACGAGTGATATATTTTTGGTAGTTGTCACTTTGATATAACGATGTTTCTTGCCACTCGGGTGAGCGAGGTTCACCATAGCAGCTAGGTTGTCATATTGCCTATACTTGTATATTCTTCTTCTTCTTCAGTCCTTAGCCACCGACCGTCAAAGCAGTCAGTGGCCATTACGCCTAGTGGCGTCTTAGGGCAACAGCAGATAGGTTTTCTTTGCCATTGTTTCCCATCACGCCTATTGGCGTCTTTAGGGCAACGGCAAATCAATCCATTTGCTGTTGTTTCCGTAATCGAAGTGACTGGCAAACGGGTGATCAGCCCGTTGGTTACTTGTATATTGATATTGCATATTAACTCGCAGTGGCAGCGTATATATATATATATATATATATATATATATATATATGTATATATATATATATATATATATATATATATTTATAGATATATATATATATATATCACCCGTGTGTTACCGGGGCCCGAAAGGGGAGCAAAGAATAGTAACACTGCACCCTACCACGCATGTCGTAAAAAGCGACTAAGGAGGGTATGGGCATGGGGCTGTTTACCCCATCCCGTAAAAACTTCGCACAGTGGGCTGATCACCTGCTTGCCAACCAATCTGATTACGGAAACAATGATAGATTGTTTGGTCTGTTTTTGTTCCACAAAGACGCCACCAGGCGTGGTGGAAACAGCGATAGATTGATCAATTTGTTGTTGCCCTAAGACGCCACTAGGCGTACTGGCCACATACTGCTTTGCCGGTTGATGGCTAAGGATGGAAGAAGAAGAAGATATATATATATATATATATATATATATATATATATATATATATATATATATTTTGCATTTGATTATGTGTGGTTAAGTTGTGATGCTGATAATAAAGGGACATTAGCTGGTTAAAAGCCTTGTTATCTTGTGTCAGCCACTGTTCGTGTGGTCCTCTAGTATACACGAGTCATTGCCTGTTGTAGTCAAATCCAGCACGGACAGTGGTAACGCCCTAAGAGTGGGGGGTAGCCAGCTAGCATCTCCCCCTACCCTAATTAGTGTGCTCTGACAGGAGTCATAACTGAAGACATCCCAACACTGAGATCAGAGGTGAGCAACAGTTGCAGTCCACTGTTCCATGGGGGATAAAGATTGTGCTGATAATAACTGCACTATGCCTGCTAAGGGAGAAGTGAGCACTGATTATGGAATGCTCCACCTTACACAGTCAATGCAGATGACAGGTATGGGAGCTGGGCATTGGCTCTGTGCAGGTCATGATGATTCTTTAGGAGACAGCCCAGAACCAAAGCACAGCATTTTCATAATCACCATCATCCTTCAACTCCCCAAGGAGCATAGGCCTTCAACAAAATTATGCTAAGAGAGCACAGTATTTTAGCCCTGCATATTTGGAAAGCCTCCCTGGAGGGTGAGGAAACCACAGTAAGCCACCCTTCTTACCCCTTCTAGCGATAAATCCAGATATGAGTTTCCTTTGGATGCTTGCCTAGCCAGGATAGAAAGAAACTGGAGCTCATGTCTCAAGTTTCAGAATGGCAGAAAAGCCACAGGAAAAGTCTAGGTCTAGGTAGATTGTAATGTCGAAAATGCTAAAGATTCTTCAATTTGGAATGGGTTGCGAAAAAGAGAGGATCTCAGTAGTCCTAGTTAACCCTTTACCATTTAAACCGCCCAAAATCGCCGGGCGCAAAGTCTAAGGTCCAGTCCAAAATGCCCAATTCCACCAGTGAAATGTGTGCTGTCATTCGTTGCTATGGTGTAACGAGATCTCACTATAAACGAGGCCAAAGTTATAAACATATTTCCAGAAACAAGTGAAGATTCTGTTTTCTGAAATTATTTTCGAAATCGATCGACATATCGATTTTTTAAAGCTGTGCCTTTGCGGGCAGTGGAATCTTTAATTTGGAATGTTGAGAGATGACATTCTATTTGATCGAAACAATGAGGATACCATTGACTCAGATATGGATACTGAATATGAAACAAACTTGATTTAGACACATGACAGCGACACTGACGAAATTGAATGTAGTGAAAGTAGTAAACATTCTAACGACAGATCAAACGAAAGAGAATTTGTCAACAATGCACACTTCAGTTAAAATTTGTGAGTTTTTGTCGGAACCCCTGGACCTAAACACACTCTAGATCTAGATCATCATCATCATGTGACGTATTCTTTCCAGAACGTTGTCTCCATTACAGCTGCTCTGAACGCATCACGATTCTGGGCAAGTCGACCTGCATCAGCCAAAGACAAGTTCAGACTCTCTGTGATGTCCTGGGTCCACCGTCGTCTAGGTCGACCCCTTCCCCTTTTTCCAGGGACCATGCCTTCCATCACTGTTTTTTCCAGGCTATTATGTCTTTTTATATGACCGAAAAATTTCAGCTTCCTTATTGCGATGGTATTTAGGAGCCAATGTTCCTGTACGTTTAGTGAGTGCAGTACTTCTCTGTTGGTCTTTTTTTCTGTCCAGGGTATTCTCAACATCCTTCTGTAGCATTTCATTTCAAATGATGTAATCTTTTTTTGCAACTGTTTTATTGAGTGTCCAAGTCTTGCAGCCGTATGTTGCTACTGGGAATATACATGCTCTGATCAGTTGTAACTTTGTTTCTTTGCTTGTGCCTTGCCATAGGTTTTTCATCTGTATTAGTTTATGTGAAGCAATTGCAAGTCTTCTTTTAATTTCTACTGCACAGTCGCCAGAGCTGTTGATGATTGATCCTAAGTATTCGAATTCATTAACACTTTCCAGTTCTTCGTTATCAATTTCAATTTCTGGTTTGGTCTTTACTTTGTCTGTTGTCAATACTTTAGTCTTCTTGGTGTTTAGGTATAGATTCTGGGCCTCGCTGTGTTTTTTTGGTGGACAGAAGTAATTGTTCAAGTCCTTCTGGGTTGGTCGATAGGAGGACTGTGTCGTCAGCATATCTGATTTCCGGGATCTGGTACCCGCCGATGTTAAATGAGTCAAACTCTGTGTGTTCTTGGTCATCTCTTACATTTCTCATGATATTCTCGGCATAAATGTTAAACAGGTAAGGGGAAAGGGTACAGCCTTGTCTTACTCCTTTCTGTACTTCAAACCATTCTGATGTTTCCCCCTCTATTCTTACGGCTGCCTGTTGTTCTTGGTACAGCAGTGCGATGAGTTGTATAAAGATCTAGATGCTGCCTCTTAAGATTACTTCAGTTTGTATATGAGTAAAGAATGTTAACAAATACAAACAAGGAAACAGCAGCACTAAACAACAACTTACGCAAATGAATATGTGGAAAAAAAGATGTTTTGTTTTCTCAAAGAACAAACCAAACACATCTGGGCATTCTGCAGAGACTGTTTATGACTGCCCAGTGTGCAGAATTCATTGCAATGAACTGGTTTGTTCATCACGTCATGAACAGTTTTAATGTTTCATTAATTAAAATGACTTTATATCTTTTTGTGGTAATGAATTAGCACAACAAATGTTCAAATTTGTTTTGAAAATATTTTTTCCCACATTAATGAAATTGTCATTGCATAATACTTATGTACACAGTTAATAAGAATAATGCAGATGATATGTTATTCAATTCTGTGTATTTAAAACTAATAAACATAATTTTAGCTCACTTAGTTTTATTTTAATGAATATTTTTAGTCATGATGTTAAAAAATGGAGTTGCTTCCCTTGCCTTGGATATTAAGATAAAAATATAGTAAATAAGACAGGATGGTAAAGGGTTCAACCACAACACAGTCATTAGTCAAGGTTAAGACTTTGTTGGAATTTAGCATCAAACGTAAGGCTAGCAGAGATGGACGTATGAGAGGATGCATTCGTTGTGTATACAACCAGCGAGCTACAGGAATAGTAAGCATTCACACTCTTCGATATATTCTGAGGGTGAATGATCTCCTATAAGTATAATAAATAATAAATTCTTTAAGCGCCAAACACGGCGCATAAGGCAGAAACCAGTGCTCTCCAGGTTGTTCGTTGTGACGCCACTCCTCTTAGCTCTTGCACATTATTTAGGCCCAACGTTCTTCCTTCTCTTATTATTGTTCTTCTGAGTGTTTCTTTTGGTCTTCCTTTTTTCCGCTTACCCTCAGGAACCCAAGTGAGCGCCTGTAGTGGTATTCTGTTGTTTTGCATTCGTAGGATATGACCGATATATGACCATCGTCTTTTCCTTATATAGTCGGAGACATATTTCTGCCTAGAGTCTTCTCTTATTTGTCGATTAGTCTTGAATTCTTTCCAACTGATGTTCGTGAGTTTTCTAAGACATTTGTTCTCTATAAGTATGCCTGGAGTGTAATTCTGTTCAACTATAACCTGGATTTCGCAGATGATTTAGCATTCTTAAGTTCAACACCCAGACAATCCCAAGAAGCAGTAAATAATTTGTGTCATCTTTCTGTTAAAATAGGTCTCCAAATAAATGCCTCTAAAACTAAAGTTATGAACTTTTCTAACGAGACCTTTAATATCATCCTGAACGGGGAAAAACTACAGAAAGTTGAAAGTTTCAATTATTTAGGCAGTAAAATGACTCAGGATGGAGACACAACAAGAGAAATTCATACTAGAATTGCTTGGTAGCTAGCGCCTTCAATAGATTATCTAACATTTGGAAATTACGATCATTGAATATACATACCAAGCTTCGTCTGTTTAATTCAAATGTTATCTCAGTGTTAACATATGGCTGTGAGAGTTGGAAAATAACAAAATCATTGGAGAACAAGCTGAATACATTCGAGAACAAATGTCTTAGAAAACTCATGAACATCAGTTGGAAAGAATTCAAGACTAATCGACAAATAAGAGAAGACTCTAGGCAGAAATATGTCTCCAACTATATAAGGAAAAGACGATGGTCATATATCGGTCATATCCTACGAATGCAAAACAACAGAATACCATTGCAGGCACTCACTTGGGTTCCTGAGGGTAAGAGGAAAAAAGGAAGACCAAAAGAAACACTCAGAAGAACAATAATAAGAGAAGGAAGAACGTTGGGATTAAACAATGTGCAAGAGCTAAGAGGAGTGGCGTCACAACGAACAACCTGGAGAGCACTGGTTTCTGCCTTATGCGCCGTGTTTGGTGCTTAAAGAATTTATTATTTATTATTATAACAGTTATAAGTCATAACACAGTGTGTACTTACTCCATCCATAGTTAATGATTAGAAAGTTTAGTTTGGTTTTTAAGGACTATATTCATTGCACACGGACAAGGCCATCAGTGCTCCGATCTCCCTTAGATCACACAAGGAGGATCTCAGCGCAGTGCACAAACTCCGTAGCACCGGCGAGAATCCCAATGTGTGTATATAATGTATAATAATCACATTCTATAAATATTTTTGTGGTGGGTAGGTTTCCTAATTTTTAAATTTTGCCAGGGCAGCGGCCTGATAAGCCTACTCTTTACAATTTCCAACTGCCGTGGGATTTTTAACGTGCGCAATTGCACACAGGACCTCCTATTTTTTCGCCCTTATCAGTATGACGTAATTAGGACCACTGGTTCTGAAAAAAATATTTCAATAAATTATAATCCCTCAACTGGGATTCGAACCCGGTACCTCTTGAATACGAGGCGGGGGTTAAGATATTAAGCCTCGTATCTACTGCGCTACACAATAAACTAATGGCATTTTGCTCTAATTACACATCACCTGCTGAAACCAGACAATAAAACAATGCTACACTTACCCTGCATAATTTGTGCCTGGGCTATTTTAGCAGTATTAGATTTCTTCTCTTTATGCCCGCCATGACTGTGTCCATGATCTTCATGACTGTGTCCGTGATCCCCATGACTGTGTCCATGATCCTCATGACTGTGTCCATGATCATCATGGCCATGACCTTCATGGCTATGTCCATGATCGTCGCCGGCATCTTCCAAACCTGTGCAAAAATAAAAGAAAAAATAAACAGCTTTTGTGCCAGTCTGTGTGTTCATGGAATGAAAACAAGACATTTATCATCACTTTTTTGTCTCTTATAACATGGTTGGTAAACTATAAGACCTTCAGACCAAATTCAGCCCACTACTTCGTTTCCTCTGGCCCGTCAGTAATACCATAACTTTTTGAATCAGTGATCCATTTCTTATAACATCACAGTAAACAGGAGAATACAGCTAAATTTACACTGTTTATAACATTTTAAAATTAATTATTTAGTCATTTAAGAGTAATTTTGCCTTTAAGGAAAAAAATTCCACGACTCACTAACTCTGACCAAAATCTGTATTTAATAATATGTGACAATGCAAGCTGTTGCGTAACAGTAGTAATTGGGAATATTGTGGGTAGGGAATAGGAAGGAGTATGGGTTATTTATTGTTGTGAGTTTGTTATGTTCACTGATGTGAAGAATTTATGCATGATGTCTGGCAGAGAGAGGTATGGTCACTGTTCTCATGTTTTAGGTGTGAGTGAGGGAGCTAACAGTGAGTTGGCTGGAATAGGGAGAATTTAAGCAGTCAGCTGAGAGATTCCGATGTGTGATGATGTGTTTTAAAGTAGAGTTGTGAATATTGTAGAAAGGAGCCGTTTCTGTATGATTCGGACATGTTGTGATTTAGATCAAATGCTCTAGTGATATATGAGAGCTGAGAAGTATTTGAGTATGGGCATGGGTGTAGGGGTGTAGATACACCACCCATGAGTTTCTGGTTTATGTCTGACCGACCAGAAGAGATTATTGTTGTTGTAGATGTACTGTGAATCTCATCACTTGTTTCGTCAAATAAATTGTGGTACTGTTGTACACAGCGTGTTATTCGATGACTTACACATATGCAAGCATCAGTGTGTACTGTGTTGAAGTTTACCCTAGTAGAGCCCATGAACCCGGGCATACAACGGTGGGTGTTTTTTTTTTAAGGGCACCCCATCTAACGGGGGGGACACCATCGTAACACAAGCATTCTATTATTAATAAATTTGTGCAGATACTGCTTTCTGATTTTATAATATCCTTGATTTTACTACTTCCTCTTGGCCCGTGAGACCTAAAATATTTACTTTCCACACCGTCTCTACAAAAGTTTGCCGACCCCTGTCCTATGCTAATAATCTATGAATCTCCCATTTGTTATCTTTCAAAGAACCAGACTGATGGGATCTGCTATAGTATCAAGCCACTTTAACGGTGTTCTCGAGTTTTTTTTTCCTCCCTAGTATGGCTTTCTTTTCTTATCATGTTCCCATTCTTTGTTTCCACAAGAATGTCCCTACACTCTCTTATAAGCCTAAAGGTATGATGCCTTTCTAAGTAATATTTTTAGCAAACATTATATATTTTTATTGCCTGCTATACAGCTACAAAATCAAGAAATTCTTCAAATGTACTGTTTCCAATTTTAAAATTAAAAAAAAGATTGCTCAATGTACTGTTGCTTGATGTTAAATTTTATAATAACAAAAAAAAAATCGAGAAATTGTTAATAACAATAAATTCCTTTTATAGTACTGTTATCTGACCAAAAAAAAAATTGAAAGGACCATTATGAGATAGCAAAAAACCATTCCACTCTCTGTCCTACATTTTAATTCTAAAAAAAAAAAATCATCTCAATGTATTATATTTAACAGTAAAAAATATGCCATCTGATCAAGGTACTATTAATAATTTTCTGCAATATCGGCAGAACTTACACCAAGCCATGGCTGTGTCCATGGTGAATGGCCATGATCTGAAGAGAGAAGAGTGAAAACATATTTAATGATCTGTCAAGAATGATTTGTAAGGAAATATATTTTATAGGTGTCAAATTCCTGTGCTCCACAGGGAGCTTGGTTAGTGCTGTGTATGCAAGTTCTGTGAGAGTTGGATGGAATGTTACATGTGATATCATTGGCTAGTTTGACTCCTGAAAGTAGTGAACTTGTGTCCACCTCTTCTTGGGTGTTAAAAGAGATGAGAGGACGGAAAAAGTGTGACAAGTCTTAGGAAAGTTGTTGGTTACTGGCTTTGGAGACGGAAGGTCATGCTGAAGACTATGGGGAATCAATGTATGGGGGAAAGAAAGCACATTAAGAATTAGACTTGGAATTTTGGGTCTGAGATTAACTATTGTTCACACTTTTTTCGCAGATATGTGAACTTACTCCAAATGTGGAAATGACAACCATTGTACAAGATTGAATTTTCTTGACCTGTTTGAGATGCATGTTTGCTGTCATTTTGTGAACTGAATATCCATTACCTTAGGAGTCGTCCACATATGACGTCACTCAGTGGAGGGTGAGGTGTCAAA
Organism: Oreohelix idahoensis; assembly: GCA_024509875.1. NCBI lineage: Eukaryota > Metazoa > Mollusca > Gastropoda > Stylommatophora > Oreohelicidae > Oreohelix > Oreohelix idahoensis. The sequence continues at coordinate 12,750 of JAMPIV010002833.1, read as the reverse complement.
ATTTTGTGATGTGTGATGATAGGAGAGGGAGGTTTGACACAATGTGACATCACATATAAAGATACCACTGGGGCTCGCTTCTTTCATATGTGATGTTTACATTTTTATCCGCAACAGGTAACATTCATCCGTAATAATTAACTTTTACCCACATTAGTTAAGTTTTATCTGCAACAGTTAAGAACTCCCTTGTGGACGACTTACATTAATATAATCTCATCTGAAATGTCAGATAATTGTTATAACCTTTAACACTTTAAGTACCAAGGTTTCTCAGTTAACAATTACCTTTAAGCACCAAGGGTTTTTAGGAAATTATTTTTATTTGGGGGTGATGAAATTTAAAAGACCACCGAGACCAAATGAGCCAACAGATTGACATGAAACTTTCAGGATGATATTAGAAGTGAATAAAGTGTCATGAGTTGACCTTGTTTTGTGTTCAGGTCATGTGATCATGGAGGCCATTTGGAATATTAATGAAGCAATAGACAAAAAATGGCATGCACTACTGAAAACTGTATAAAAAATATAATCAACTCAAAACTTATCAAACTTTCCCAGATATATTGTAAGTGAACATTCTTTCTGGGAAGGTTAAGGTGGCCGGCGTGATGCCAATCACATCACCCCTCGTGTGTCGACGGTCAAGATAATATGGTCCTAACACCATATTCCCAATATGCCTCAATGGGCATGTAACGGGTTCTTTTACTTTTTTTAAATCCTCCCTATGGTGTCTGGAAACGACACCGTTTGTCAACAACATTGTTTGTGTGGTACCCTATGAAAAATACAGCCTGTTGCCTAAAGGCTACCATGGTACTCAAAGTGTTAACTGGTTTAAATTGTTGTTTATTTATATATTTCTTTTTTAAATAATGTTATATACACCTTAAAAAAAAAAAAAAAAAACGATTAAATACTGTGTAAAATTAGATTTTTAAAAAAAAGTACAATAACAAGTTATCAACACTGTGGCAACGGTCTCATGAGATTGAAAACACAAACCTTTAGATAGTTGCACCAACCAACTGATATGAGCGTTTACAATTTTGTGCGTGTGTGTGTAGGTTGGGGGGGAAGGAGAGAGCGAGCAAAGGCTGGACCCTATCTACTGCTGGGATGCAGCACACGAAAAGGAACATCTTTGTTATAGCCTGATTAAATAAATAAACACTTTTACTAAAAAGTTTATTATGTCTGCACTAGTTAACAGTTTTGCCAACCGCATGGTTCTTCTATCCTATAACTGTAATCAGATGCAAGATAAAATGAAAATACAAGAGAGGTTACAGCTAGTGGGTCTGAAAATACACAGGGAGAAAACAAAGATAACACTAGTCAACAAATTTTCAAAAGTTATTTGTACCAGAAATTAAATATACCATTTCTTATTGATTTTGACATGCTGATTTCAAATATCATAATGAAATTCACCAATTGGCTCTGGTTTTTAAAAAAATGATGAATTTACATTACAGTAATACAAATAATGTATGCTTGTTTAATTCTCTGGGGTGAACAGCTAGTCTTTCTACTTTAGCATTATAAAAATTGTGGTTACATACTCAATTAATTGATATTTCAACATAAAATGATAGAAAAAATAAAAACATTATTTAAAGTTCACATATCATGTTTTAAAAAGGCACATTTGAACCAATTCCGTCATTATTCAGTCGCTGTTTGAGCTCTCTTTGCTTGCTTCTTGTAGTCAATCGATGAGGTGTCTCTTGTCACAGTCAAACAGTAATCAGCAAGCATTGAAGAGCTCCAATTGCCTTGATACCTTGTCTCCATAGCAGCAATGTCCTGGTGAAATCATTCACCATGCTCATCACTGACCGCTCCACAGTTTGACGTAAAGAAATCCAGATGAGAATCCAGAAAATGAATTTTCAAAGACATGTTGCAGCCAAGACTCTTATACTTCAGAAGGAGATTTTCTGCAATTTCATTGTAATTATCAGATCTGTTGTTTCCAAGAAAATTGTCCACCACTGACTTAAATGCTAGCCATGCTGCTTTTTCCTTGCCATGCAACACGCAAAGAAACTCGTCATCATGAAAAAGTTTTCGAATTTGCGGACCAACAAATACTCCCTTTCTTATTTTAGCTTCACTCAGTCTTGGAAATTTTCTGATGAGGTATTTGAAAGCCTCATCTGTTTTCTCCATTGCCTTGACAAAGTTTTTCATGAGACCCAGCTTAATGTGCAAGGGTGGCAAAAAATCTTGCTGGTGTCGACAAGTGCTGGGTTCTCAATGTTTTTACTGCCAGGCTGCAATGACTGCCTGATTGGCCAATGTCTTCTGATGTAATGGTCACTTCGTGCACGGCTATCCCCCTCACAGAGAAAGCAACAGTACTTGGTGTATCCACCCTGTAGTCCAAGCAAAAGAGCGACCACTTTTAAGTCACCGCAAAGTGACCAATGATGATGATCGTAGTTTATACACTTCAAAAGCTGCTTAATGTTTTCATAAGTTTCTTTCATATGAACTGCGTGACCAACTGGAATTGACGGTAACACATTACCATTATTCAACAAAACAGCTTTAAGACTCGTCTTGGATGAATCAATGAAAAGCCTCCACTCTTCCGGTATATGATTGATTTTGAGGGCTGCCATTAAACCAGAAATGTTGTGGCACGCAGAAAGGTCACCATCTTTGAAAAAGAATTTAATAAGCGGCTTCTGGCGGTTCCTATACACATAAATTGTAACATCTTCTGCCAGGAGATTCCACTGTTGCAATCTGGAACCCAAAAGCTCTGCCTTGTTCTTCGGTAAATTCAGATCTCTTACAAGATCATTCAAGTTCACCTTGGGTTATTAAGTGTGGTTTAGTGGATGTAGTTTGCTAAAAATCTGGGTCGCTTGAGGTTGATGGACCACCAATGTCCTCTTCTTCATCAGTGGAAGCAGCTGAAAATGATTCTGGCACTTTGGGAACTGATAGGTCATCGCCATGTGGTACCGGACGTATTGCAGAGGGGATGTTTGGATATTCCAGAGTCTATTTTTTCTTCTTTGATATGCCTTTCCCAATTGGAGGGACCATGCAAAAGTAACAGTTATTGAGATGATCAGTGGGCTCTCTCCAAATCATTGGGACTGCAAAAGGCATAGCTTGCCTTTTGCCAGTCAACCACAGTTTAAGATGTGCTGCCCATGTATTGCAGCATATGTGTGGCGCCCAGCTCTTATCTTGATCTCCTATTCTGCAGCCAAAATACAAACTGTACGCCTTCTTAATCACTTTAGTTATGTTTCGTTTTTGTGATACAAATGTCACCTCACCACATATATATCAGAAATTATTAGCACTGTTCACACATGTCCTAGGCATTTCTAACTATGATACTTTTGATAAGGACAAATGCACTAACTAATGGCAAAATTTTATCAGAGATAAGATATTTATACACAAAGGTGATGTAATCATAGGTAGGATTGCATCATCAACTTCTAGTTACATTTTTATTGGTCATTAGAAAAAATTATGCAATCGCCCACAACAGTTGCGTCATATATATAAATTAACCGTAATTAAATAAACTAGTAGCATAGCACATATCGATGTATGTAGCTTGTGGATTTCCATGAAAGGGGGAATGTTTAGCTAAAGGTCAGCTTACGATCCTATCAGCCATCTTGGCAGATTGTGTGCACGGAATAGTGACGTGAATTTCTACGCTTATTTTCAGTACAGGGGTGTTGTCAACAAGGTTTCCACATTCGAATTATGATACCCAGCCTAAAAAGTTTCAGAACTGTAATAAGGTCGGTGGAACTCTAGTCAACACATGGTTCTACAGTACAAAGAGGTGGAAATTCGTAATGTCTATATTTACGTCACAATCTTGAGGCATTCGTAATGCCATGTTTGAAGCAAGAATGACACATTTGAAGCACACTTTTAGACCTTTGTCATAAAGAATGGCCCCAAGTCTAAGGTGAACCAGTGTGCCGAGGGACTGCATGACTGTTGGGTGAACAGTCATAAACACTGGCTGTCTGGAGGGCATGTGGAGCGGCACCAGGCAGATGGACTTCCTAAAGGACATCCCTTGCCTCTTCCCTGGTATGGTGGCTCTTCCAGGGTGACCGAATATTTCCACCATCTATTGCAATGCTACCATGAGTTATCTTTCAAACAAGAATCATTGCGGGAGCTACGGAGATCGTGCTCTGCCGACGATACCTTTGGCAAATAAAACGAAAAAGTATGAATGCAGAAGGAGAGGTAGGGGAGAGAAGAGAAGAGAGAGAAGATGACGAGCTGGCAAGTGAAAATTCAGAAAGAAATTGGTTAAGCTGTCACTGAAATATTTGTGTACAGAATACTGGAATTGCTGAAGTGCATCATCTATGATTTTGACATCATCATGATTCAGGAGACAAATTTAAAAGTGACTAGCAATATTAATTGTCCAGGCTACAAATGTTATAGTAATCTGTGTGGGCCTGGCAGACGAGGGCAAGCTATGTATGTCAAACATGAACTCCCTCACACATGGATACAAGTTCCCACAATAGTGAGGATACAAAATTGCAGGTTATTGCGGTGAATATAAGAAATCAGGAATGGTGAGTCTACAATTTGTATGCTCATGCAGACCACCTTCCTGAAGAGGGTAGTTGGAATTTCCTGATAGATTTGTCAGATGAACCTAATAATAGGTGTTTAATTGCTGGTGATTTCAATGCCAGGTCTAAGGAGTGGGGTAACATCACAGACAATAGACAGGGTATGGCATTGAGTCAGGAATTAATGAACACAAACTTAACCATCTTGAATGATGAACACCCGACAAGACTGGCAACTACACTTGGGGACATTGACTGCGTCATAGATCTGGCATTGATTTCTAATGCTGCCGCAACCCTTGCACGTTGGAATGTACTTGGAGCACAGGAAAGTGATCATTTACCTTGTGTAGTCCTCATTGCAAAAGGGAAGGGCAACCAGACACAGGAGGCCTAAACACACTTTTTAAGTACCCTGCAGACTCACATGACTGTAATAGCCCTCTACATATACTGCGTCAAAATGTCAGGAAAAAGACAGCTAGAACACCTTTCACCCAACCACCCTGGTGGAATGAGGATGTAGAAAAAGCATAGATAGAAAAGGAAAGAGTGACGAAAGAATGGAGGAAAGCACAAAAGAGAAGTACAATGAATAATGGATGAGTTGAAGAGATAAAGGAGAAAAAACAGAAAGCCATCAATAGGTTCAAGAGCGTCGCAAGGGAAGCCAAGGACCAAGTGTGGGAGGCCATCGTGACACTGGTGGGCACGTCAAAGACCTTACAGAAATTCTGGTCCTTACATCGACGAATGAATAGGAACAATATAAGCCAACCCACACCTAATATTCTGAGCTTCGCAGGAATAAGTCTGAAGATCGATGAAGAGAAAGGTCGTGCATTACCCAGTTGGTATATCACTCAGACTCAGTTGGTATATCACTCAGACGGACAAAGGTGATAAAGCTGCCCGTCAAGATATTAAGAATTGTGTCCTGGAAAAGGGCATCAGAGGTCAGATATATTCCGACCTCATATCTGACGAGGACGTTATGTATACTTTAAAAACAAGTAGAAACACTGCTCCGGGTCCTGATGGTGCACAGTATCAACACATCAAAGAGCTTGATGATAGTGGCTGGGAACTGAGAGAAGAGTTATGTAGTGATGGATTTCAACACCAGTATACAGAATGCGGAGGTGCCAGAAGACTGGCTACATAGCTACCTACGGCCACTTCCTAAACCTGGTAAAGACCCCACACTGCTTAGCAGCTATCGAATCATCACATTGCAGAATGTCTACGGCAAATTACTTGAGAAGATTACAGGAACAATTAGCATTCATACTCTTCTACATTTGCTGAGAGAGACTGAGCACCTATGGGTTTGCCCAGAGTGCAATGACGTCGATTCTGATCAACATTAACTGAAGAAACGTCAATACAAGACACAGAATTTTAAGTAACACTGGCAGTAATATAGACAGGTGAAGGACCAGACAATGATAACAAACTAAGAATACAGAAGGCTAGAGAAGCGTTAATTGAATTAGGAAACAAAATTCAGAATCTTCAATTCAAATGTCAAGTCAGTCCAATTGTATGACCTGATCATGGAGAACAACAAAAACAACAATAAAAAAGCTTCACATTTTCATAAATGGGTAAAAAAGTCTCACAGCAGATACTACCATAGGGGAGTGAAGTGTTTAGAGACTTAACAATACTAGGTTGAGCTTGGAGAGGTGGGTAACCGTTAAGAGAGTTGTGACATCAATGTGGAAAGGGGGTTGGGGAGTCGGAAGAGGTTGTCTGGGTTTTTGAGACAGAGGGTGTTCAAAAGGCATGGACATCAAAGGTGGACAACCCCTTACTGCACATACATTTTTATACAGGAGAGTACCCAGATATCAAGGAATTGTCGCGCATCAGTGATATATGTCTGTCTGAAGACCAATCTAAGCGTTTTTTGATTATATTCAGAATTCTTTACAGAACAGAGAGACAACCGAATGTCTGGTTATTAATTCAAAGACTGAGGGACATTTACACATAACCTACCCGTACCTCTACACATGACAGGCGAAAGGGACCAATAATCATCTTGAGTCATGAGGTAACCGTGCAGTACGATAACAACATCTTGAGAGATATTTCTCTCATTATCATAATACATTCACAACTAGACAACAACTAATCACTGCAGCTACACCTGTTGTTAGTGCCTTTTTTGTTTAAGTTTACATTACAGGTTTTTACCTGAAATTTTTGATCACTCCTAAACAGGGGGACACTTTCCAAGATAATAACTATAATTGCATACTAATACATTCTTGAGACCATCATTTTGTTTTTAAGGCCATCACCACCTACATATTTATTATGGGGTTGTCAATTTCAAGAGTTAAAATGCTTAAAAGACGATATGAGAAGTCTGTGGGAGAAGTGTACAACTGGATCAGTCACTATCTAACGGGACAGAACAGCAAGAGTGCAGGTGCATGGACAGTTTGTGGCAAAAAAGACTACAATGGGGAGCAGGAAGTCCCATAAGGTGGGGGTCCTTTCCACTCCCACACACACTCTTTCTTATATACATAAATGACATCACAGATAACATCCACAATTCCTCTATGGGGCTGATGTGTCATGTGGACTTCAGAAGAATACTCCACCACAGCAATAGTGTGCATGCAGGATTCCCTACTAGACCTTGAAAGTTGGTCAGAAAATCTCTTTGCTCAAAATCAATTCGCTCCACAAAAATTAACACTTTTTTTTACCTTTGGCCATCATGAAAATGTTAGCTGGTACCACATGGGGTGTTGATGAGAATATCCTCAAAAAGATGTACACAAGCAGTCAGGCCTGTTATGGAATATGGCTTCACAGCCTGGTTGACTGCAGCAAAGTCAAATTTTGACTGACTCCAAAACCAAGCAGCAATTATTTTAACAGGGGCCCTAAAATCCACAAATATCAACCATAATGGAAAACATTACAGGGCTACAGTCAATGGAGGACAGACGTGACAGCAGAGTCTTACAACAAGCTGAAAAATTTAAGAGACTCGAAGGACACCCCATGTTCCAGAGAATGAATAGGCTAGGAAGAGGCAGGCTCAAGCAAACTAACTTTGTGGCCCAAGAAAAAGAGAAAATTAGCAAAAATACCATGCTAGCAAGCTCAGTCGCAAAGAAAATACCAACAAGCACAACTATCCCACTGTGGAAAATAAGATGCTTTCCTGATATTCCAGGCATTGAAAGTAAGGGAACACAGACAGAAACACAAAGAAAGTATATAGCAACCAAGTATATTGACCAAACATTTCCAGCAAAGCTTTGGACATATGCATATACTGATGGTTCTGCAAAAAAACGCAGTTGAAAATAGGGTTGCTGGCATCCTCATCGAATTAAAGAATAGAATCCACTCTGTGGCAATCGCCACTGGCAAATACTGCAATAACTTCAATGCTGAAGCAGAAGCCCTGAAACAGGCAGCAGAAACCCTTATTGAATGCAAAGCACATGCAGAAAAATAAACAGTAATCCTTACAGATGCCCTCTCAGTAATAACAGCTCTGAAGAGCCACCATGCTAAAGGATTTAAAGATCTGATAAACTCTCTTGAAAGACTGGCCAAATGCTTCAACAAGTGGATAATAGCCCATTGCAACATACCAGGAAATGAGGAGGCAGACAAACTTGCTAAGGAAGGAGGAGCCTTACAACAAAATGATATAGAGACAACTTACGAAATGGCAAAAACTGCTATAAAAGCAACATTCAAGTCCAAATGGGAAAGACAGCACCCAGGCCATTTAAAAAATGACTCATATCATCAGCTATCTTGGAGAGAACAGGTCACCACTTTTCGGCTACGCACTGGACACAACAGATTGAGATACCATATATACCACAAGTATAAAATTGGTGCAACAGATCTCTACACCTGCGGCACCAGCCCGATGACAGCAGAGCACCTGCCCAACCCACAGCAATGAATGAAGTAGCATATGGCAACAACCCACTTTTGTCAACGAAAAACTGTTTGGAGATGTCAGGAACCTTGAGTTGACTTTTATCTTTATTAGAGTCTTTAATGTGGAAGTCTGAAGGCGAAAAAGGAAGAAGAAGATTTCCACGATCGTAGAAAGCAGCTTAAGCTGTCGATTTTCCAGGCTATGTCTGCACAGAACATTCTGCCGTTAGTTTCTGTATACAGTGCTCTTAAACAATATTTCAAGATTTTCAGTAAAATTTCTGAATACAATACCTGCCAAGAGGAAGTGTGTGTCGTGTATATATATATAGGGAAATATGCAATACAGTTCACCCGTGTGTTACCGGGGCCTGAAAGGGGAGCAAAGAATAGTAACACTGTCCCCTACCAAGCATGTCGTAAAAAGCGACTAAGGAGGGTTGGGCATGGGGCCGGTTACACCATCCTGTAAAAAAATTTTAAACCACAAAAAACTTCAACAAATATGGACAAGTCAAATAAAGAAAATAAAACACAGCCATCCAAGACAGGGGAAGGTCCTCTCGCGGGGAGGCGTATGATGCAACACAGAGAAAGCCGAAAGGAGTCTGTGTTGCTGACTAACCTTCTTTCTTCTAGGAGAACTTCCAGATTTGGCACCTGGAATGTTCGGACATTAAACGAACAAGGGAAAGTGGCGCAAGTAGCAGCAGAAATGAGGGAATACAAAATCGAGGTTCTGGGAATGTGTGAAACAAAGTGGAAGGGGGTAGACAGGAAGAAACTCATCACAGGTGAATTGGTGCTGTCCTCAGGACATGAAGACGAAAGTTCACACCACAGTGAAGGGGTAGCTCTTATGTTATCTAAAGAAGCACAGAAAGCACTAATTGAATGGGAAGCTGTTGGACCCAGAATAATAACAGCTTCTTTTAAAACAGCTAAAAAGAAAATTCATGTAAATGTCATCCAATGTTATGCACCAACTAATGACAAAGAAGAGTCTGTGAAAGAAGCATTTTATACTAAACTACAGGAAATTATGGATAAAGTAAAAAGAAGAGACATCACAATTTTGATGGGTGACATGAATGCAAAGATAGGTACAGTCAACACTGGATTTGAAGAAGTTATGGGAAAACATGGGCTAGGAGTAATGAATGAAAATGGAGAGCTATTCGCAAACTTCTGTGCTTCATATCAACTGGCTATAGGAGGAAGCATGTTTCCACATAAGAGAATACACAAGGCAACATGGATATCACCAGACCATAGAACAGAAAATCAGATTGATCATATATGCATAAACAAGAAGTTTAGATCATCATTGCAGGATGTAAAGGTATACAGAGGAGCAGATGTGGCATCAGATCACCATCTTCTGATAGCCAAAGAAAAAATGAAACTCAAGAGATATGCAACAATGCAAAATTATAGACAACAGTTTAATGTAGGACAGCTAAGAAATCAAGAAACAAGAGACAAATTTGCGGTCACAGTATCCAACAAATTCCAAGTGCTCCAACAGCTGGAAGATGTAGAGAATACAGAAGACTATTGGCAGCAGGTCAAAACAGTATGGAAGGAGACATGTGAAGAAATACTGGGGAAAAGGGAAAGACAACAAAAAGCATGGATAAAAACAGAAACCATCAATAAGATAAAAGATAGAAAAAACAAGAAAGCAGAGTTAAAAACAAGCAAAACCAGAAGTTCCAAAGCCAAGGCTCAAGAAGTGTACACAGAAGCAAACAAAGAAGTAAAAAGAAGTATCAACAGAGACAAGAGGAAGTATATTGAGGAGTTGGCAAGAGAGGCAGAAGATGCTGCAGCCAAAGGAAATATGAGAGAACTGTATAACAGCACAAAGAAGCTAACAGGGAAATACAAGCAAACAAGTTGCCTCATAAAAGACAAGAATGGGAAACTGCTCAGCAATATACAAGAGCAAATGAAGAGGTGGACAGAATATTTTGGGGACCTTCTCAATAGACCAGCTCCACAAAACCCGCCGGACATCCAGCCAGCAGAAGAAGAGCTACAAATTAACGGTGAAAGACCAACGAAGGAAGAAATAAAGAAAGCCATAAAGCTTCTAAGAGAGGGAAAAGCGTCTGGACCTGATGGCATTCCAGCAGAGGCCATCAAAGCAGATATCGACACGGCTACAGAGATGTTATATAAATTACTTGGTAAAGTCTGGGAAAAGGAAGAGATACCAGCAGAATGGAAGGAAGGATATCTGGTTAAGTTGCCTGAGAAGGGAAATTTACAAGAGTGCACAAATTATAGAGGAATAATGTTACTATCAGTGCCAGGAAAAGTATTAAACAGGATTATCCTTGAGAGATTAAAAGAGTCCATAGACAAGAAACTGAGAGATGAACAAGCAGGTTTTCGACAAAACAGATCATGTACAGACCAGATAGCCACTTTGAGAATAATAGTTGAACAAAGTCTGGAATGGAATTCACCACTATATATCGGATTTGTGGACTACGAAAAGGCATTTGACAGTGTAGACAGAGAATCACTTTGGAAATTGATGAGGCATTATGGAGTTCCCCTGAAGATCATTAATTTAATAAAGAAAACATATGAAGACATGACATGCAGAGTTCTTCATGAAGGACAGCTTACAGAACCGTTTGGGATAAGAACAGGAGTGCGACAGGGATGCCTCTTGTCTCCATTTCTTTTCTTGCTGGCAATAGATTGGGTTATGAGATCATCGACAACACACAACAGAAATGGAATCCAGTGGACTCTGACTAAGCAGTTGGATGATCTGGATTTTGCTGATGACTTAGCTCTTCTGTCCCATAACCGTAATCAGATGCAGGACAAATTGAAAACACTCGATGAGAGGTCACAGCAATTGGGTCTGAAAATACACAGGGAAAAGACAAAAATAATGAGAATAAATGCAGGTAATGATAACAGGGTTGAACTTGAAGAAACACCAATTCAAGATGTAGAATCATACACATATCTTGGCAGTAATATAGACAAAGTTGGAGGGACAGACAGCAATATCAAAATAAGAATACAAAAAGCAAGAGGAGCTTTCATTGCATTGGGAAATATATGGAGATCAAGAGAAATAGGATCCAACACGAAAATAAGAATCTTCAACTCAAATGTGAAGTCAGTCCTATTGTATGGCTCTGAGACATGGAGAACAACAAAGACAACAACCAAAAAGCTACAGACTTTCATAAATGGGTGCTTGCGTAGAATAGAGGGATTAAAATGGTATGACAAGGTTACCAACGTGGAACTGATGACAAGAACTAGACAAGTGCCAGTGGAACAAGAGATGAGAAGAAGACGATGGCGATGGATAGGACACACACTGAGGAAACCTGTTGATAGCATTACAAGGCAGTCCTTGTTCTGGAACCCCCAGGGCAAGAGAGGCAGAGGAAGACCAAGAAGTACATGGAGAAGAGAGTTGGAAACAGAGGTGAAAATGATGAGGAAAACGTGGAAAGAACTTGAGATGATGGCACGGGACAGGAGGACTTGGCATGTGTTTGTTGAAGGCCTATGCTCCTTTGGGAGTGGAGGGTTATGAATGAATGCAATACAGTTATTAAAGAAAATGATAATGATAAAAACAGCAACAAACATCTTAAATTAAGAGGAACAAAAATTCTCTTGACAGAATGATTAGCCTCACAGAGGAAGTCATGTTAAGGAAAATATGGCTTTCATATCAGAGTAACAAATAATATCCATCTACAACATTTAAGAACAGTTGCTAATAACCATACCAAAATTTGAAACAACTTATGTTGTAAGGTATGTTGCAAAATGCTTTAATGGCAGTTTTAGGATAGCACATCTTCAATAAGGTCTGGTATTGTGAGGGTAAGGCTGTTTGTTTTTTGTGCAAAGCAACTTCTCTAGAGTCTACTTTGGCATTATCCTTTCAGTGCATCTTATGAATGCACAGAATTACAATAACATTTGCCATGTAATTCTTAAGAAAAAGTCTGGGGAAATGTCAAAGCAAACTGTATTCAGGGTTCATAGCAAATTTCTTCAAGCATTTTCCAGGTCCAAGCACATGCTTTTCAAGGATGGTAAACTCTAATATTTTACTCATCTAATTTTCTCAGATATAATTATCACTTTGCTGACCAGCAATCCGGAGCATTACTGTCTCCCATTACCAAGGGTGTTTGCAGATTTCTTTAAAAATAACTGTTTTTTTTTT
>JAMPIV010002832.1:0-264913 GCA_024509875.1 Oreohelix idahoensis | reverse complement strand
CCCCCCACCCCCCCGCCTCCCCTCCCCCGCTCTATAGTAATTGATAGGACATACCCACAGGAAACAACCAACCAGTATAACCAGACTAGAACCCATAGGGGAAGAACAGAGTTGGAAGGCAAGATAGAAACTGGAGATGAAGGGCAGGCAATCTTGGGTAGAAGTAAGACATCCGAAAGTATTGGATGATTAAAAATTCACTCTCTATTTGTCAACTTTTATTTCTTCTCTCCTTCTTCTTCAAGTACCATGCCTGCTGGTGTTGACGATCATGTCTCTTCACAACTTCCTGACCCCAGCACTGTCAGTTGTTGTTGTTCAGAAGTTGTTGACTTTCTTTCTATGTCATGATGTCAGAATGTCCCGTCCTGTCCCCAGCACCGTTTAGTTCAGTTGTTGACTTCCTTTCTATGCCATGATGTCAGAATGTCCCGTCCTATCCCTAGCACTGTTTAGTTCGGTTGTTGACTTCCTTTCTATGCCATGTTGTCAGAATGTCCCGTCCTGTCCCTAGCACTGTTTAGTTCGGTTGTTGACTTCCTTTCTATGCCATGTTGTCAGAATGTCCCGTCCTGTCCCTAGCACTGTTTAGTTCGGTTGTTGACTTCCTTTCTGTGCCATGTTGTCAGAATGTCCCGTCCTGTCCCTAGCACTGTTTAGTTCGGTTGTTGACTTCCTTTCTATGCCATGATGTCAGAATGTCCCGTCCTGTCCCCAGCACCGTTTAGTTCAGTTGTTGACTTCCTTTCTATGTCATGATGTCAGAATGTCCCATCCTGTCCCCAGCACTGTTTAGGTCGGTTGTTGACTTCCTTTCTATGCCATGATGTCAGAATGTCCCGTCCTGTCCCTAGCACTGTTTAGTTCGGTTGTTGACTTCCTTTCTATGCCATGATGTCAGAATGTCCCGTCCTGTCCCTAGCACCGTTTAGTTCGGTTGTTGACTTCCTTTCTATGTCATGATGTCAGAATGTCCCGTCCTGTCCCTAGCACCGTTTAGTTAGGTTGTTGACTTCCTTTCTGTGCCATGATGTCAGAATGTCCCGTCCTGTCCTCAGCACCATTTAGTTCAGTTGTTGACTTCCTTTCTGTGCCATGATGTCAGAATGTCCCGTCCTGTCCCCAGCACCGTTTAGTTCGGTTGTTGACTTCCTTTCTGTGCCATGATGTCAGAATGTCCCGTCCTGTCCCCAGCACCGTTTAGTTCAGTTGTTGACTTCCTTTCTATGTCATGATGTCAGAATGTCCAGTATCTTCTCGCTTTATCATCCTGTCTTTTTCCATTAAATCTTTCTTTTTGTCAGATATATTCCAGCAAATTTTCTTCTCATAACATACGGGAAGAAAGTAGATTGCAAGCTTGAGGAATAGGCTTCCTTTTGGCAATGGCCTCTGTCAAGATATCCTCATTACTTATTTTAGCTATCCATGGTATTTGTAACATTTTTGGTGATTTTCCATCATGTTTACTAATTGTCCGTGGCTCACTTTCAATGGGTTTTTTAAAACAGTTTTGGTGATTTTTTTAAATGTTTACTAATGACCTTTGACTCACTTCCGATTGTATTTTTAACAGTTTTGATGATTTAAAAAAAAATGTTTACTAATTACCCTTGACTCACTTTCGATGTCATTAACGTATCTATATCTAGATGTCTCGTCACTCCTACCCAACTAATTTATTTTAAACAAACGTCACAATAAAGAGAATTAAAAGCTATGTCATTAAATTGTGTGTTATGTCACAATAACCTTATAGCCCGACGTGAAGTCCGGCCTATTTAAAAGATGACCTTATAGCAGGCAGCAGTTTCTGCTGTCACTCTTGTAACGTCCATGTATTGACCACTTTAAATTTTATTTGATTTTGTTTCCAGAACACAAACTAGGGCATTGATTTCAAAAACAAATTTCCATTAATCCAATTGATTTAATCGAGGCTAATGAATAACTTGGAACAATTTGATCAATTATAAACAATCATAAATAATTTTTTGTTTTTTGTTGTTTTTGAAATCACTAAAGACTTTAATTATTTTACTTGTAATAAGGGAAAATTGTCCCGAAAATATAATGAAAATACTAAAAAGTTACAACCAAACAATTTATTATTATTCACCATACTTACCTAATTCCATATCACAAACCTCTGACTTAGCAAATGCTCTCGCATTTAAGCAAGAAATATAAATGTAGCTAAAAATGGAATAATCGATTAAAATTTATTTTATCACTTAATACTGAAAAAATTCCATCGATTAATTGATTAATTAATCGTTAATGATCCCAACCCTAAAAAAAAAACCACGTTAGTCAAAAGTCAGTTAGGGACCCCAAGATGCAGCAATAGTGAATGCAGTCAGCGACTCATAGCTTGACTGCCTGCGTCAGGACCAGCGAATCAGAGCTGGTCAAGACCGCACTCCACCTCCACGTGGTGGTCCTGGAAACAGTCTGCAGCAGTGCAGTCTGGCTGAGCGAGTGCGGATCGAAATGGGAAGGCAAACCCGGTCCATAAAAAATGCCGTGCAGAAGTCGGATGTGTCTACCGAAAGGTGCAGATATCACAGCTTAGGCGCAAACAGACACAACGCAACCACCGTCCTTTTCAGGGCGAACGAAGAAGAAGAAGAAGAAAAGTCAGTTATTGCTCCTTGTTTTGTTTTTTGTTTCGTATATGTCCGATAGATAATCCAACAGATTAGGATATACGAATTTAATAATAAGCAGTGACATTTCAATCAAACAGTAGATCTGGTTAGCGAGCATATTGTAGCTTTATGCTCCACATGGAACACAAAGGAGTGATGATGAAGACGCATGAAGTGAGTACATATATGAGATATGTAATCAGTCATTCATTCGTCATCCAGGAATCTGGAGGTCAAGTTTGGCGTTGTACAAGGATCCACAATAACGTCTCTGTTCAAATATTGAATTTAGTGTCAGATTTCTGCTTAAGAGAAAGGCTCTTCTTCTTCCTACATCCTCAGACATCAACTTGAAAACAGTGGTCAGCTTGAGGCTATTTTTATCTCCATAGTTCTGTTCCAGGAATGGTACTTGTGTCGGCAACATGTGCTTCCTCTTTTCCTCATATGTAGGGCATCTTTGAAGCAGATGTTCAGCTGTCATTTTATCGGTGCCACAGTTACACTCACCGGTAGTTTCTATCTCTAGCTTGTTGAATAGATGGTATCTCAGTGTGTTGTGGAGCCTGAAGATGACCACTTGTTCTCGTCTCCTGTGCTGATAAAATGTATCATTGTGTGACGTCACTTGGATGCTGTACTTCCCATTTGTTCCAGTATCAGCTTCTGATAAAACTCTTTGAGGGGGGGGGGGGGGGGGGGGGGGGGGGGGGGATATTAAAAGGTTAGTGAGGCTATTGAAACAAATGTAAAAGGTAACGGCAGTCCCAAAGCAGATACTGCCGCCAGGGAGTGAAGTGTTTGAGATTTCACTTATACTTGTTCTCAGCTTTACGAAGCGGGATGACCAGTTGCTTCCTTTGCCTTCCTTAACTCGCTTCCTTTGCCTTCCCTAAGTCAAGAGGATAGTCAGATGCCAATTTACACCTGGGTAGACGAGCGTACCACATTTCACACCCGGGATCCGGTACCTTTGCCGCGATAGACCACTCTGCCAATCGGATGCATGCACAAATTAACCTTCTATAATAGTTAAGTTGTGAATATACGTCATTCCCTCCTTTCCCCCCACTCAGTTACGTTGTTGTCGGCTCGTATTTTCTCAAAGCTAAACTGGTGACAGGATGTGACTTTGAGTTGATCTTGAGACGGAACCCAGTGATTGTTGACGTCAGCCTTAACAAATTTGTTAGTGTGTCTCTTCTGCCCAGTCAACTTTCGCGCAGGAAGTGCTGTTGAGTCAGTCATTGGGGGAGGGGGAAAAAACTGGAAAAATGGCCATTTGGCTGGTTATTGAGAACTGTGATTCTCTCTTCTTCTCACATATAGGATTAGTAGAAAATAAAAAGTAAGATGGCGAAAGACAATTCACACACATGCACAGAGGAGATGTAAATAATGTAGTTAGTTAAATATGAGAGTGAACCTATGTGAATAGTGAAATGATGATGTGATATATTAAGTGTTACCACACTGATGTACACTGTCTATGTGTCTCTCAATTTTACTCCACTGTATGCATAGACCGTCCAATGTAGGTGTATGGTATGTCATGTGTTATCATTAAGACGAGGACGTGCTGATGAAAACCTTTGTAGTAATGAGAACTGGAACGATATCATCATCATCAGTTGCCATCTCCACAACGAAGGTTGGCTGTAATGGATCTCCAACGTCTTCTGTCTCTTGTCTTGGTGGTGCACTCTGATAGACTCTTTCCTGTCCATCTCTTGATGTTATCTTCCCACTTATAGCGCTGACTTCCCCTTGCACGTTTGCCTTCAACTCTCCCTTCTGTTATGGTCTTCTGCAAGGTGTTATGCCTTTTTATGTGGCCAAAGTATTTTAGCTGCCGAACTCTGACCTCCCTCATTAGTTCTCTTTTCATACCTAGATTTTCTAGGACCTCCTTATTTGTTTTCATCTCTTTCCATGAGATACGCCCCATTCTTCTATATATCCACATTTCAAGAGCCTCAGTTCTTTCTTCCAAATGCTTAATTCATCGTCCATGTGTATGGTGCAGAAACATGGACATGGAACGATATACAGTCCTTCAATGTTTGGAAATCTCTAGCGTTGACAAACCCCTGACTGTTGTCTCTGGAAAATGTCTGCTGTCTGATCTCTGAAAGGCACTGACTAGACTGGAGCTCTTCACGAAATGATCTTCTGGTAACAGATGAGTTTCGTGCAATGAAGAAGGTCTGAGTGAATTTACGTCGTGCAATATACGTTGAAAGTAGATGACTTCACTTCATGTACTGACGTAGTGAGTAGCTGAACTTAGTAATTTGAGCTTGGTATCTTGGTGAATAAATTTGGGACTAAGTGATCTTGGTAGGTAGACTGATCAACTTGTGAGTATGTACTCTTGATTCGGGGAATACATTCTTGAGTGAGTTGAACTTTATATAGATATATGAGAATCAACTTGTGCATGCTTTAACTTGACTCAGGCGGTAAGCTATCGAGTGAGTTGAACTTGATTTTTGTATATGCGAATCAACTTGTGAGCACTTGATAACAGGTGAATAAAATGCTGCGCCACCACCGTTTAAAAAGTGGGCGCGACTTCCTTGTAATTTAGGAAGTGTATGATATCTATCTTGTGAATTATGCTATCCAGACGTACAATTTGCTAGCTTCTTTCCAGTTAAATGCCACACAGGTAATGTGTAGACTCAGACTTCTGCTGGACACACTGAAGACGCACAAAAGTTGCTTCATACGTTTCACATCTAATATAAATGGTTGACTTTCCTTATCTTACTCCGCACTACTGATAACTCTGTTCTTAATTCTTTGGTAATGATGTATGGGATGAGGCGCACATGATAAGTGTTAAATATATTGCACATGAAAGTGTGTGTGCTCATGTAAGTCTGTAATGGTGATCTAACAATCTAGATGAAGGTGAAGTATATAACTATGAATTACTTCATATAATCCTAGAGAAAAATCTGTGATTTGATTAATCATTTATGAATAAAAGTAATGAGAAAAAAAAACTGTCTTTCGCACATTTAGCTATGAGGCTAAGTGGAAAAGTAAATATTAAATAATGAAGAAAGAAAATTATTAATAATTTTAATAAGATTTAATAACCTCCTTTTCCCTTCGCAAATTTTGTAAGAACACTATAAAATCAAACTCCACACATATGAATAAAATATCCACACAGGAATTAAATATTAGAAAAGGCTATGCGTTAGGAAAAAATTCTAACTCTGCGTTTGTTGAAAACTCCGTACTGACTTTCTGGCGAATATCTCTTTATATTTCTGGTCACCCATATGTCAGAAGTCGTCGCCTGTGTTGCATGACTCCGCCCCCTAATCCAGCAACTAGGTGTCCATCTTGCAATGTGATGCTAGGATATTCGCAATCTTCATCAATTGCTAAAGTGGGTGGGCTCTCGCAACCAACTCTTCAATTCCATGCTGCAGGTTCGTTTGCTAGATGAACCGCAGTTTAGGACTGGCTGCCCAATGCAGAAATCACCCGCCCCTCTCTGTCACAAAGCCTTCTGTCCTTTTTGCCGCTTCGATGGCTTCTTGTGTCATTGCAGTGAAGTGGCTTCCTTAATCTCTTTGTTCATAGTCTAGCTCCGTACACGACATCTAAGAGGCAGCTATCATCCGGCTACCATCTAGTCACACACATTCCTGTGCGTGTCACGAGTCCTTTGTCGCGACATGCTGTTGTGTCCCAAAGTGGTGACAGTCGTGTTGTTTAAACGACGGATTAGGCATTAAACGAATTATTTATGTGGCCAACGCGGGCGTTTCCCCAGAGTAAACAATACTTGTCTAACGTGGCGAGGTGGGTTTCCCAAGATAACGCAGAGTTGTGGAATAAATCAAAGGCATGTAAAGCTATACTTAAAGTGCGAGCTGTGATTAGGAAAGATTACTTTAACAATGATGAAAGAGCAAAATGAGAGAGAAAATGAAATAAGAAAGATGTTGGAAAAGATACATGGCGATAAAGATAGGCGCCTTATGACAGTCATACAGCTTAATTGGAGGTCCAGTCATCATGAATAACACGTTACATGGTAGATTTGTTATGCCCCTGTCCGTAAGTAGGGATAACTTCAAAAATGCAGAAATAGAAGCTAAAAACAAACAAGCACTCACGGCGCAATATATTATGTGGAGAAATCGTTGCAAATACTGGCATTCATACTTGAGTGTGCTTGTCAGTAGTTAAAACTAGGCAATGACAATATTATGAGATAGATTATACGCAGCCGTAAGACACTAGATAGAAGAAAAGAAATTAAGGTTTTAGGCATTTTAAAAATTCCATAATAATCTGGTACATTCAGATGACGACATCGTCTCGCCATACAATTTAGAAATGCTAAGTAGTAAAGCAAAGGGAAGTAGAGGCGTGGGGGGGGGGGGGGGGGGGGGGGGTGCTATAGCAGATACTGTTTCTATGGTGGTGAAGTGTCCAGCTTCATGAAGTGGGATAACCAGTTACTTTTTTGCTGCCTTTGCCTTCCCTAACTCATGAGCCGAATCCGATACCCATACACAGCTAGGTAGACTGGAGGTTTTATCAGGTTTCGAACCCGGTAACATTGTCGCGAGAGGCAAGCGCTCTAAACCTCTCTGTCAGTTGGATGCGATGGTCAAATGAGCATCCCCCCACGCTTTTTTTCCCCTCCTGAATAAAAATGTGTGTTCGTCACACAGCTGATGTGAACACATACTTTTGGGACTACATATCTGATCCAATTGATAAACGTTTATAAACGCTAGTCTAATAATCCAGCTAGAGACTTTCATAAATGGGCGCTCGTGTAGATTAGAAGGATTGAAGTGGTATGACAAAAATACTAATGTGGAACTAATAACAAGAACTAGGCCAACGCCAGTGGAACAACAAAATATGAGAAGACGACGCTGGAGATAGATAGGACACTGTTACCAATCTGATGCAAACATATGTTAAACTGATGCAGTAAGGCTGATATATATATATATATACTGCTATGGTGGTCGTGGCTGGTGATGTATCGTGCTGTAATATGACTAATTGCGAATGTGTGACATGGTAGTTCGTCAAGGTGGACATCTATGTATCAGTGCAGACTGGTATCACCACACGTAACGTACAAGAGTGTGTGTGGCATTCATCACCTTGAAGGATGTAGATGTGAAGTTGATGGAAGCATATGTTGTACTTGTTACAAATATGGAGTCAAAATATAGGTGAACAGCTGTGTACATTTTGATCATTTATTATGGTCACAGCAACAAGACGAAGACAACTCCATGTAAGCATGACACAGGAACATGGCGGATATGAAAACAGTTCACAACAATGGCATGTACATAAGTTCCAATAATTATATGATTATCAAAGTGTTGCAGACTCCAATATATCTCTCAGTCCACAACTAGCAGAAAAACCATGTATTCATTCATTCATTCATAACCCTCCACTCCCAAACGAGCATAGGCCTTCAACAAACACATGCCAAGTCCTCCTGTCACGTGCCATCATCTCAAGTTCTTTCCATGTTCTCCTCATCATTTTCACCTCTGTTTCCAACTCTCTTCTCCATGTACTTCTTGGTCTTCCTCTGCCTCTCTTGCCCTGGGGGTTCCAGAACAAGGACTGCCTTGTAATGCTATCAACAGGTGTGTTACCGGGGCCCGAAAGGGGAGCAAAGAATAGTAACACTGTCCCCTGCCAAGCATGTCGTAGAAAGTGACTAAGGAGGGTTGGGCATGGGGCCGGTTACCCCATCCTGTAAAAAATTTAAACCACAAAAAAACTTCAACATGTATTACACAACGGGTAAATACTGTATAAACATCCAACAGTTTCTTTCTGACTCATCAAAGTCATTCTTCTTAAGTCGACCTCCCAAACATGGCGGGTGACGAAATTAGCCTAGTCCATCCCTCTAATCGGACGTATCGAAGATAGGCTGTCCTTTCGAAGATAGGCTTATACAGCTCCCTTGTACATCAGGCGAGTTTTCATTTTCAAAGTTATGATAGCAATAACTAATAACCCATCTGTTCTTCCACTCCAGATAGTTATATATATTAGGCCTCTATCAAACAGTAAACACTGTGGATTCCTCTTCTGTAGACATAAGTGTCTAAGTTCAAAATATACCGCTAATCATGCGGGTTGTAGAATTATCGCGAGGTGTTTTGAGGAGATAGGACAGCTTGAATGGAATGGAAGAATAAAGATAATAATGTCTTATTGATAGCTTCCGAGTTTGAAGAAACTGCCTCTCCTCGGGAAATAGTGTACTAGAAATTTACTTAAAAGAGAATTCTGGTAGCTAAACAGGATATTTTCTGGACGATAAATTCTTCCTCAGGAATCCTACAGAAGGACTGTGTAAACCACATAAGGTTGAGAAAGAGATTTGGTGTCCAGCCACATTAAAAATATCCCGACCCAATAGAAGTTAATTGAATTATGGCTGAGCCCCCAGGGTGTAGATTATATTTAAAACAAAATACAACCCAAATAAAGTTACCAAGAAAAATAACAACAGACTCTGTTATGTAAAGTTGGATAAAAGGGTATAGAATCTTACATTTCTTATTATACATATAAATATGAAAAAAAGAGTTTAGCTCTACTGTTTAAAAAAAAACAACTAGTTTGGTCATCACTTGGACCAGAGATCTTTTCTATGGTGGTGTTGCTGGTAGGTGTTAATACTCATCTCCTCAAGGACTGTAGTAGCTGCGGAGATGGTTTTGGTTCGGACTCTCTTGGTTTGGTCTGCCCCAGCAGGTTGGTCTCATAACAGTTAATGGGTTCAGAGGGTGTCAGAGTTTGCTTCCCTGGACTCAGTGCACATCACAGATAAGGATGGGGTAAGTCACCTCTGCTGAATGCCTCTTCTGTTTATGGGATGTGTGGTATGGTTACTGGGTGATAGGATATGGTTGGGTATGATAACCTATTTGATAGGGTATGGTAGGTAAGGGTAATCTTTGGTACCATGGACTTGTACCCTGGTTTGTACCCTGGACCTGGTTTAGGTATCTGGTAACCGCAACCTGGTTTAGTATCTGGTAACCACAACTTGGTTTAGTACTGTAACCGCAACCTGGGTTAGTACTGTGTAACTGCAACCTGGGTGGACTGGAAACAATTGAAGTACCGTTAGTGGTTTTCCAGAACAATCATCTCCCAAGTCTGATGGCCAGTAAGCGTCCATCAGAAATTAAATTAACACAAGGTTAACTATCCTTCTGTAACAATGTGTGATCTATTATTTATGAACTACCACTTCTTAACTGACATTATAGCGTATCTTGAGTTCTCAGTCTCTATCTGGCTGTCTGCTTATTTACAGCAGTGGTTTTCCCCATGTAGGCAATGAGTTTCACACACTGTGAGATATGGGCTGGGGTCATCAATTGGTTGAGAACCACTGGTTCACCTAGTGCCCATAGAGCAGTATTTTAATTCTGGGGTCACTGTCAACAATGGTTTGAGAACCACCGGGTAATAGTTTCCTATGCTGCTTTAACTTGGTGGGGTGTCATTGCTGCCAAGGTCTGAGAACCAATGATTTACATTATTGCTTACTCGAGCAGTAAATCATTTGGAGGGTAGTCATGGTCTCAAGGCTTGAGAACTGCTGACTTACATTTTGTCAGTCAAGTGGTAAATTCATTAAATAGCTAAATAATTGTAAACATTCTTAAAGTCCTGGTTCCTGTAGCAAATAACATTCATATACTGATAATAAAATAGTTCTTCAATCATACATAAAATAGTTCTTCAATCATACAACATGGTATATGCATAGGATTGCATTAAATACATGTAAAGAACCTTCCATAATGAAAAACACATTAATGTCCCTTATGTGACAAAGTGAGAAGAAGTGATTGAGAACACTGTTATCAAGTTTGTAGTCTTGACAGAGAACACAGAAGCCTTATAAGAAATAGAAAATAGAAGGACCACTAATACACTTCTGTTTTGCTTGGGTCAATATGCAAACCTCAAAGTAACAACAATAATATAACCCTGTCTTATTTCTGCCAGGCTGTGAAATAAAAATCAGTGGTCTAGGAGGTCTAGGACCTCAGCAACTCATACATTAGTTTGAGTGATCTGTAAATATGCAAATAACCATTATTGACACTGAAAATGGAAATGCATTTAAAACTTTGTTTAACAAAAAGTTACTGCAATAGCAAGCTGTTGATAAACATATGATTATTCATGTTATAAAATTAGCAGTATTAGTTAGATCTACTTACTTCGCTCAACTGAATTCACTAGGAATATTTTGCAACAGTAATTTGCCCACTTTGGGCCCATATACGCTTCTACTTCGTGCGATGGTTACAAGAAGAATGACTTAAAATTCCCTCCAAAATTCCAGGAGGCAGTTCCGGGCAGGGGTGGGTGGCTTTGTTGCAAATTCTATTTTGGTCCCAGGGGTATCAAGTTACCTTCATTAACTCGCCCTAGCGCCCACCGTTGCCAGCTGTTTTACATACGTCCAGTTCGTGAACAAACAAAGACGGTCTATTTCCGGTCTTATCATTGCACCGTGTTCCACCTTCGACTTTCGCTGGTGGGGGAATAATTTATTACCTTTGGCCTGAGAATCAGCTAGTGAAGACTGTTAAAGAGAGAGAGACTCTTTCATTATAAGAATGAAAAAGTCAACTGAAGGGAAAAAGTTTTCAATCTAACGATAGAGATTTTTAGAGGAATAAAATAATAGACAGAAGAAAAAGTCGGTGAGAGTCGTTTCACGACAAGAATACTACCTATATTCATGGGTCTCTGTGTGTAAATCTAGAAAAACAGTCTTAGATGGCTCCAACGAGCGTAACAAGAGGAATACTCTGCCTTCCAACCATTTGTGAGCTCTTGTCACTGGTTGACTCAAGAATATGATCCTTACAAAGGAAGTGTGAAAGTTTCGTTATTTTACCTTGATACGAATTCCTAACACAACTTCGAAGCAACTGTCCTCTTCCTGACGAACAGAAATAACACAGGGGACTCTAAATATAGTGGAAGAGTTTCCATCCCCAAAAGGCAATGCAGAGAAGTAATCAGACATTCCGTCTGACCAAAGAAAACACGGAAAAGAGAACTGGAGGGGATGATGAAGACATGGAAAGACCTTGACCTGATAGCACGTGACAGGACAGACTTGACATAAATGTCTTGATGGAATTTGCTCCTTTGGGAATTGAAAGGTCAAAGAAGAGGAAGAATAATCCAGAACCAGTAGGAAAAACAACAGTTACGGCGAAGTGTTCCACAGTGAATAAAAGGTATGAGATTGATGATGATAAACCCTTCCGAATATTCTGTTTGTAAGCATAGACAAAACGACAGGGAGAAAACATCTGCTCAGATCATATATATATATATACACACACACACACACACAAACGGACTGGCTGTATTATAGCGTTCTATTGGCAGAGCGGTTAGATCGGCACAGTTACTGGATTATGCTATCGAAACCTAGTATTGTCATGCTATAGTCTAACAAGCTGTAAATGTGTGCCTGACTGTACTCTTTCGTTAGGAAAGGCAAAGACAGCGAGGAAGGGAACTTGTCATCGCCACCTCATATATATAGCTGAACATAGAATAGTGAAGTCTCTTTCATTTCACTCCCTCAGACACCCAGTATCTGCGATGGGACTAACTTTGCCTTATTAGCTGTGTTATCTCTAGCCTTGCCTGGTTATGTCCTGGTCAAACTGTACAGTCTAAAGCATGGCTTCTTAACGTTTTAGGTGTCGTGGACACCATTGATTGTCCGATGAAGACATGTGGACCCATTCTTGGAAAACAGAATGTACATCAGAGCAAAATAATGAAAAAAATTTGTACATTTTAAATTTTAGTTTATGTTGACGGACCCCCTAGAATCCCTTTATGGACCCCACGTTAAGAAACCCTGATCTTATGAGACCTGGTACATGCATCCAAAAATAACTAATTACGACAACAGACTGAGTTGTTTTCTATGAAGAAACTTGGCGTTCAGTGAAGCTCGAGGTTTGAATTCGTTTGGATTTCAAATACCATTGCACACGGACAGCACCATTAGTGCTCCGATCTTCTCCCTTAGAGCACACAAGGAGGATCTCAGCACAATGCAGGAGTTCCGTAGCACCGGCGAGAATCTCAATGTGTGTACAGAAATCACACATTCTGTAAATATGTAGCGGGTAGGGTTCCCGAGGATGCAAATCCTAGACACACAGCGAAAAACGATTGCGAGAACAAGCAAAACAATACCACACGAAAGATACAGAAGCGTGTCATTAGCGTTATGCTTATAATCAGTTACAGAAAAATGGGGCTGATGAGTGCGCTATACAGTTCCGCCTGTTCGCTAGGGTTGGTGATGGATTCCTGAACCCATTGAAAGCTACATGTCGTCTTCCGCAAGTATCTCGGCTACAGCGCTACCGAATATTTGTTGCGGTGCCAAGGAGATATAATTATAGCTTGCATAAGTCAGATATTTCGTTTTTTTTTTTTTTGGACATGAAACAGTGGAAGGAAATGTAACAGAGCTGGAAGAGAATATGCAAACACGGTTTTAGAATGGTGCTGAATAGAAGCCAATTTGTTTGAAAGGCAGAGAGAAAATTAATTTGTTTAAGTGCGTAACTTGACTATCTTAAGAGAGAACGTATTTGTTTGAAAGGCATAATCTAAATCTAAGGAAGAAACATATTTTGCATGGAAAGCAAAATCCACATCTAAGGAGGAAAATAAGTGTTTCAAAGGCGTAGTCCACTTTATTAGGGAAAAAAAACTAATTAGTTTGAAAGTAATAATGCGCAGTCTAAGGAAGAAAAATAATTTGCTTAAAAGGCATATAATCCCCTTTCTTAATGCAGCGAGTAAACTGATTTTATAAAAAAAAATTTTGAAAATTCATTAATAATCAAGTCTAAGGGAGAAAACTATTTTGTTTAGAAAACATAAAACACAGTCTAATGTAGGGTGGCCATATTGTCCTACACAAAAAGGAGGACAAGGGAGGACAATATTTCTAAAAAGTAGGACACCATTTGTTCAATAACTACAAGACGCTGAAACATATTTTTTTTTTGTTACATTCAAACAATAAGCTAATAAAATCACTTTGATTTTGTGCCTACTTATATTTTTCTGATGATAAAATCTTCTTCAACAAAGTTGGGCTACGTTTTAAATATACATAGAAATCCGAGCATGAAAGCTCCTTGAAATTGTACTGCACAAGTAGAGTGGAATCTTTCCTTCAGTGCTTCCAAAGCTGCTTCAGGAGAATGCTGGGCAATCACAGAAATGATAATAGCAGCTGATTTGGTTTTGGCACATGAGAATTTGCTGACAATTTCTGAATCGTGGAAAGCATTCTTGAGTAACACTGAAGTTCAATCCATTGATCTGAAAGAGTTGTGATGTTTTACAGTATGAAAAGCAATAGCACCCTCGGCCGCGGCAACTTCAAACCTTTCCTCGCTTATTTTTTTAGTTAAAAATGTCAGTTTTGATTGCAAACATTCAGACGCAAGTGCTTTCTTGTGCTTTTCTGTTTCTATATGTTTTTTTAAAAATCAGCTGCACCTTTATTTGCTTCTGAAACAAATGTGCCGCCTCTGCTTACAAGACATCCTGCTTCTTACTCTTGTCGACCACTGGAAAAGCACTGACATTTTTTTTTTCCATTCATCCGTGAACACACACTTCCGTTTTGGCATTTTTAGCGGGTATCTGTAACATAAATATAATATGCCATTAATCAATGGTACATTCAATGTTAAAGTTAAAATTATTTGTTAAATGCAAGACGAGGTTTTAATTTTAACAAACTCATTACTATACTAGTAACTACTCCTGTATTTTTTTCATAATAAACAAATTGCAATAAATATAAAACCAGTACGAACTAAGGTTAATATTATGTGTAATTTGCAACAGACAACGAAGTTATAAGTGACTAAATCCCGCCCCAAGTTCTTATTCATGCCGTTTTGTCTGTTTTATTTTCCCTTAACAAATGCCAATAAACATAAACAGCGTTTAACCTGGGTTAAAATATGATAGTAATCTATTATAAATTATTGAACAACGTGGCAACTTACGGTACGGTAGTGTTATTGGCAATTTGCATGGTCCGTCGATTTTGCGGAGATAAAAATTCTTAATTCTGACAGAATTTCTGTACTCTGAAATCGGATTCCAATAAAGATTTTTCAAAATGATGTCTTTCACGTTAGTAATTTAGCCAATCACATAAAAGCCGGATATTTCAACATTTAAAAAAAGTCTGGCCGGACGCTCAGATTTGTCATAAAAAGCCGGGCAAATCCGGGCGTCTGGCCACGCTAGTCTAATGCAGAAAAATAATTGTCACAAAAGGCATAGTCTACATTATACAAGAGAAAATAATTTGTTCGAATAGCATAATCCACAGTCTTCAGAAGAAGAAAAAATACACTGGAAGAATATAAACCATATAATTATGTGTTAAGTTGGTTTTGCGAATTATTTTCATTAATGTAGGAACTAATGACAAGAACCAGACAAGTATCAGTGGAACAAAAGATGAGAATAAGATGCTGGAGATAGATAGGGGACTCACGTTGAGGAAACCTGTTGGTAGCGTTACAACGCAGTCCCTGTTCTGGAATCCCCAGGGTAAGACAGGTAGAGGGACACCAAAGCACACATGAAGAGAACTGGAGCTGATGGCACAGGACAGGAAGACTGGCATACTTTTGTTAAAGACCTGTGCTCCTGGGGGTAAAGCCTGAGGGGTGATTATGATTATAGCAAGTCGTACTGTACATTTCTCTGTGGGCCAGGTTTGTACAGCTGTAGTCTCACTGTAATACATTTTGTATAATTCATTTACGGTTGGTTTTGAGTGTCCGAGTGCAGAGTGGTTAGCGTGCATGCCTCTCGCGGCAGAGTCAGCGGGTTCCGACATCTAAATTTGGTTGCGTCACGTTTCAGTCTTTCCAGCTGTAAATGGTCACCTGCCTCTGTCCTTAATTTAGGGAAGGCTTAGGCAGCGAGGAACGGAACTGGTCACACCACCTCGCAACGATGGACCCTGTATAGTGAAGTCTGTAACACTTCATTTCCCTACAGCAATAAGTGCTGTGGGTAACCTTTACCTTTAAACACTATGGCCGTTTTTTTTAAACCCAGCTTTGAATCGTCATCATTAGCTGCCATCTCCACAACGAAGGTCGGCTGTAATGGACCTCTTGTCTTGCTAATGCGCTCTGATAGACTCTTTCCTGTCCATCTCTTGAGGTTATCTTCCGACTTATAGTGCTGTCTTCCCCTTGCACGTTTGCCTTCAACTCTGCCTTCTGTTATGGTCTTCTGCAAGGTGTTATGTCTTTTTATATGGCCAAAATAGTTTAGCTGCCTAATTTTAGTCTGCTTCATTAATTCTCTTTTCATACCTAGATTTTCTAGGACCTCCTTATTTGTTTTCTTCTCTTTCCATGAGATGCACCCCATTCTTCTATATATACACATCTCGAGAGCCTCAATTCTTTCTTCCAATTGCTTGTTCATTGGCCATATTTCTACACCATCCAGTAATGAAGATTGCTATATAGATTAACACTTTATGATTCTTAGTTTTAATTTGTGAGATAACTGTTTAGATGTCAGTATATGTTTCATGTTGTTGAATGTAACTTTGGCCATTCCTATTCCCTTCTTGATTTCTGTTTCACATCTGCCATCTTCTGTCATTATATGACCAACTAGAGGCCTTACCCATTCTTTGGACAGGTATCATCTGTACAGTTGACATTCAAAAATCCGGCCATCGATAATCCGGTTCCTTCAGTTTTCCGGAATGGATTTCGGAGCATATTTTTTAATTTACCTCGTTGGCGCGCCACTGTTTTCTGGAGCCGTTTATGTTTTGATGCAGCTGTTTGGGTCTTGCTTGCACGTGTTAACAGGCATTCCTGCTCATTCCTTCTCATTTTATCATTTATTTGCTGCTGTATAGCCCCATTATGGATTCAGCAAATAAAAGAAGTGGTGTAAAACGTAAACATTTAATTTTCTTTCTTTAAAGGACTGTACAGGTAGTCATTTTCTGTTAAATATATACAGCATATATAACCCCAAAAAAATCCGGCATTTTCAACAATCCGGCACTCCTCAGGTCCGGAGGTTGCCGGATTTTTGAATGTCAACTGTATAAGACTTCTTTTTTTTTTTCAAACATAAAATTAAATAAAGGAAAAAGTAACCAAAGCTGAAATTCTTGTTTAAATATTAATCTTATATTTATTTAAACTGTGTGTAACATACCTTTGTATAACAGAATTTCCTATCTACAGTATTATTGATCAAATCTGTTGTTGACTTCTTTCCATGTCATGATTTTAAGCTGTCCAGAATCTTCTCTCTTTGTCGTCCCCTATCTATTTTTCCTTCTATCTTTCCTATTGTCACCATATACTCCAGCTTCCTTCTCATAACATGCCCACAAGAAAGTGGATTGCTTGTTTCTAACCTGAGGAA
Organism: Oreohelix idahoensis; assembly: GCA_024509875.1. Taxonomy (NCBI): domain Eukaryota; kingdom Metazoa; phylum Mollusca; class Gastropoda; order Stylommatophora; family Oreohelicidae; genus Oreohelix; species Oreohelix idahoensis. Next base: position 247,712 of record JAMPIV010002832.1, on the reverse strand, counting down.
TAAATTGTCTTTGCACACGGACATCTTTCAAGTCATCACAATTTTATTTTTAACATTCTTCTGTAAAACCACATCTCTGTGGCATATGATGCTTTTCCTACTTAGTAATTGCCCATAACTCACTTCCGTATGTTATGATTGGTCCTAAACAACTCTGAAGAGGTCTCTTTCTTATTTTCACCAAACAAAAATTTGTTGCATAAAATGCTTTTCATTTTAAATAGAATACTGCTTTTACTTGGTATATTCTACACATCATCTCTTAGATACAACATCCACCCAATTTTATTAATATGCTCAGGTATTTGAATCTATGGACTTGTTTTAAAATTGTTCCATTTACTTTGAAAAAGCATTCCAGAGAAGTCATTTTCTTTGAGACGACTATAGCTTCTGTTTGTTTTTTGTTTTTTTAGCTATTAAGGCTAAGGCTTTATATTAACTTTCTGTCACTTCTGTATCAATTGTTTCATACAACTCATTTTCACTATTTGCCATTAAGAGTGTCTATTCGGCGTACCTCAATTTAATTATATTATGTCCATACACTGATTCCCATGTTAACTTCTGCACTTCTTGGGAATCACCAAACGGACGAGACAGAAACCAGATAGATCACATAATGATCAATGGCAGATGGAGACATGCACTACAAGACGTGAAAGTAAGAAGAGGCGCTGATGTGGGAAGTGATCATCATCTAGTAGTAGCAAGACTGAAGGTGAAACTCAGAGCTGCTGGACCAGTTGCAGTCAAACAGAAAAGATATAACATCACGAAACTTAAAGAACCCCTCACCAGAAAAGCTTTCGCGGTCAACATAAAGAGACGATATCAGATTACCAAAAGCCAGGAAAGAACAGAGACCGATGATGTCGACCAGAAATTCAACACCATCTCAACAATATACAAGGAAAGCAGCATGTCATGCTTGGGATTCCAGGAAAGAAAGAGCCAAGACTGGATAACACCAGAAACGCTAAACACCATAGCGAAGAGAAAGGAAACGAAAAGAAAGAAAACAGAAGCTAAGTCTCCCAGGTTAAAGGCAATATATAGTGAACAGTACAGTCAGCTGGACAAGGAAGTAAAACATCAAACCCGTGCTAACAAAAGGACATTTCTGGATGACCTTGCAAGACAGGCAGAAGAGGCAGCACTGAGAAATGAACAAAGCACAGTTTATAAAATAACTAAAACTATCAGTGGAAAACGAGGTGCAAACAACATAACGTTAGTAAGAGATGAGCAAGGAAATCTCATCACCACAGCACAGGGGCAGGAAACAAGATGGGCAGAGCACTTCAGAGAAACACTGAATAAGGAACCACCAGAGACTCAGCTGAATGTTCCTGAGGCTGAAAGTGACTTAGACGTAAATACAGACATTCCACGAAAAGAAGAAATCATCACAGCTATCAAAGGGTTGAAAAATGGAAAAGCGCCTGGTCACGACAATCTAAATGCTGAGTTATTCAAAGCAGACCCTGAACTAGCAGCAGAACTATTAGAACCACTATTTGCACAAGTCTGGGAAACTGAGACAACAGAGTGGAGTAAAGGAATAATTGTCAAATTGCCCAAGAAGGGCGACCTTGCAGACTGCAACAACTGGAGAGGAATTACTCTCCTCTCAGTTCCCAGCAAAATACTAGGCAGGATAATCATCCAGAGAATTTCAAAAGCAGTTGACCATAAACTGAGGAAAGAACAAGCAGGCTTTAGAAAGAACAGAAGATGTGCAGATCAAATATTCACCCTCAGGAACATTATAGAGCAGTGCTCAGAATGGCAGAGACAGCTGTACATTAACTTCGTTGATTTTGAAAAGGCTTTCGACAGCATACACAGGGACAGCCTATGGAAAATATTGAGGGCTTATGGAATTCCCAGCCGCATTGTTTCCATCATAAAAAGCCTCTATTCTAACTTTACGTGCAGTGTTGGACTGAGTAATGTAACTTTCGAAGTGAAAACAGGAGTACAACAGGGATGCCCCTTATCAACAACATTTTTTTTGACAGCCGTAGATTGGGTGATGCGCCAGACAACAGAGGGTAGTCCAAGAGGAATTAGATGGACATTTTCTACACTGGAAGACCTGGAATATGCAGATGACATTGCACTGCTCGCGCATTTACATCAACACATTCAAGACCAAACCGATAGACTGAATAGGTATGGCCAGCAGGTTGGCCTGAACATCAATCTGAAGAAGACAGAGGTCATGACACTAAATGTGGGCAATCCTGAGCCAATAACAGTAAGGAACCAGAAGTTAGGACAGACACATTTACTTACCTAGGATGCATAGTAAAACCTGACGGCGGAACAAGCAAGGACATTAACAACAGAATGAATAAAGCGAGAACAGCCTTTGCTATTCTCAACAACATTTGGAAGTCTTCCCAATACAGCACAATCACCAAATTAAGACTGTATGAGAGCTGTGTACTTTCTGTGCTTCTCTATGGTGTGGAATGTTAGAGAGTAACAATGAAGGAAATGTCGAAACTGTCCTTCCACACAATCTGCCTAAGGAAAATTCTCTGAATCTTTTGGCCAAACACCATCAGCAACCAAGAACTACTTATTCGGAGTAACCAGGAGGACATGCACACCATCATAGCTGGCAGACGCTGGAGTTGGGTTGGCCACATCCTCAGAAGGGACCCTGATACCATCACAAGAACAGCTATGCTATGGACCTCAAGGGAAAGCAAAAGAGAGGCCGACCAAAAACAACTTGGTGGAGAACTGTGGTAGCCGAGATGCAAAGAATGAACCAGAGTTGGGGCACTGTACGAAGGATGGCCGCCGACCAAGCAAGGTGGAATAAATTTGTTGCTGTCCTACAAGACGCCACCAGGCGTGATGGCCGCTGACTGCTTTGACGGTTGGCGGTTATCGATCAAAGAAGAAGATGTCCATACACTGATATTTCTGGCATGTCCTCTGTGGATTTCATTTTTTTTCTTCACTGTGTACATCTGATGACAGCACACATACCTGTGTAACACTTTTTTTTTACCTGCTGAAGTGTTCATATTTGGCTGCTAATTCTTACAGCAGCTGTTTGTTGCCAGCACATGTTCGTTATTATTCTCAAGCCCTTAACTTACATGTTTATGCTTTATAACACTTTGATAATTTACTCTTGATTAACTTTGTCAAGTGAATTAGTGTGGTCTACAAAATTCAAAATATGGATCTGTTTTTACTTCTGTGGTCCTCTCTAATTAATTTTCTTATAATTAATTAGCCGTTGTTTGTACCTTGACCTTAGAAAATTGCATTGTTCATCACAAATTGTTGTGTCTTTTCTGTGCTACATTTTCAGTCTTTGCACTTGTGGTTTTGCCATGCTTCTTTTGCTGTTGTACATTTGCTTATTATTTCCTTATTTAGCCTGCTGTATTTTTATCTGTCTTACTTAGTTTTCGGTCCTGCATCAATCAGTTGTAAAATTTCAAGAGGCATCAATTTCATCTTTGCAGTCATCTTTTCACTGATATGCATGACATTATCTGCAAGTTCGGAAAATGTCATTTTTACCGGACTGCAAACACTCATGTTTACAACGACCTCATTGCATTTCGGAGCATTTTAAATGTGTGCATGCCCTGCATACATTTATTAAATTAATACCTTTTGTTTCAGGCACAGACACTACAAAGCATACTTGTAATTTTTATGCATAATGACAATCCGCTTTCTACAAGTGAACTACATTGTAATTATACAACAATATTAATAGTAGCAATATAAATTCTTAAATATTTTTGCATTTTTATACAGTTGACATTCAAAAATCCGGCCATCGATAATCCGGTTCCTTCAGATTTCCGGCATGGATTTCGGAGCGCATTTTTTTAATTTACCGCGATGGCGCGCCACTGTTTTCTGGAGCCGTTTATGTTTTGATGCAGCTGTTGGGTCTTGCTTGCACGTGTTAACAGGCATTCCTGCTCATTCCTTCTCATTTTATCATTAAAATTCTGTAGAACTGTTTTATTTAGTTGATGAACATTAAAATTTCATTTGCTTTTCATTTAGTTTTTAATTTTCTTTCTTTACAGGACTGTACAGGTAGTCATTTTCTGTTAAATATATACAACGTATATAACCATAAAAAATACGGCATTTTCAATAATCCGGCACTCCTCAGGTCCGAAGGTTGCCGGATTTTTGAATGTCAACTGTATTCCAAAATTATTTGTTAAATTTTTAAAAGGTGTGTTGTAAAAGGAAGAAAATTTTAGATTGAATCACATACAATCTTTAATTTTATAATAAGCTGCTAACTTCCCTTTAAAATGAAAAATTATTATTCCCTCAGCGCTTAACGTTGCTAGCTTAATTACGGCGTCCCTATATTTAATTTTTGGGTTTTGGGATTCTTCTAGGGCATCGTATCTTAAGACACATCAACAGTCCAAATTTCAGACTTCTAGGTAGTCTAGAAGTGGTCAAACAATTTCATGCGAATGGAAAGACGGAATCTACGCTGTTAATTTATATATTAGTTATTGTTATTGTTAATCAGAATCGACCTCTGGACAAACCCATAGGTGCTCAGTCTCATATAACAAATGTAGAAGAGAATGAATGCTAATTGTACCTGCAGCACGCTGGTTGTACATACGATGAATGCATCCTGTCTCACGTCCATCTCTGCTAGTCCTAGGAATTTATATATTAGATATATGAGAAGCTCTTGACTTGTTCCAGGATTTTCCAATTTATGTCTGCCTTACTTTTTGTTCTCTCCTGTATAATTTTGAGCAGTATTTTAATTGAATCAAAGATGTTTAAAAGTGCTAAATGATCTTAATCAGCTGAATGGTTGGCACATATAGAATTGCATCTTGTTATAGCAGTCCTTGCCACTTTAGCTAAGCATGCTTTGAACATCATGTTGCCACTGCTGAATACTGTTTATCATTGAAACATGTTAATGTGCCACCTGTGAGTGCCGAATAGTAATTTATGCACATAAAGGGAAAGCATTGTTTTAAAAGAAGATTGTTGTACCGTCTGTGACAGTATTGCCTCCCCTGCTTTGCAGTAGTGGTCCAACAATGGCCAAAACTCAAGAGTATCTAATATGGGCTTCAAAGGTGTCTACCTTCGCACAAGATTACTCTTGGCAGATATGTAAATAGAAGAAACAAAACACTTCTATCTCCAGGGAGTCTTCACAAGATATTCAGAATAAGCAAGAACAATACTGCTTTCGCTCAGTAGGTTAACTCTGTAATTCTGCCGACGCTTTTGTGAAGGATTTAAACACTTATTTATCTCAGCTCGTTTAAGCCCCCACCCCTGATTTACTCAGTGGAATTCTGTTATTCTAGTATAGCTCTGTTTAGAGTGTGTGTAGTAAATTGACTGAGACAAACATGCAGTAACTTTAAAATGATAAAATCGAAGTTAAATTTGTATAATTACAAATAACAAATTTCTTCATCTTCTTCATAACCCTCCACTCCCAAAGGAGCATAGGCCTTCAACAAACACATGCCAAGTCCTCCTGTCACGTGCCATCAACTCAAGTTCTTTCCACGTTCTCCTCATTTTCACCTCTGTTTCCAGCTCTCTTCTCCATGTGCTTCTTGGTCTACCTCTGCCTCTCTTGCCCTGGGGGTTCCAGAACAAGGACTGCCTTGTAATGCTATCAACAGGTTTCCTCAGTGTGTGTCCTATCCATCACCATGGATGTGGGTCCTTCGTCTTAAAGCTTAGGCCATTGTTCCCTTCTTGTTCCAGAGATAGTACTTTCTGCTGGTACCACCAATAACTATGGTAAAAGAATAGACTAGAACGCTCTTCTGAGTATGACATTTTCCACCCCATAGTTATGGGTTCCTGTCTTCCCATACCACCATCCCAATAAACTCAGACTTTACCCTTGATGAGAATTAAATTTAATCCCTCGATTACTTTATATTTAAATGAAAAGGTTAATAATACAGATAGAGTCTGTTTACATATAAATCTCCACTGATTGAAAAGTGTTCACAATATAAATTGAATATGTTTTCATTTATGTTTACACTGATTTGAAAAGTTTGAAACTTCCATTAACTTTAAAATGAATACTTTCACATAGACATTTACACTGGTTTAAAGCTTGAAAACTTACATTAATTTTAAAGTAACTTTGTTTATAGGGACATTTACACTGCTTTGAAAATGTAAGTATTATATTTAGAATGTACATCATTTCTTTCATTTTTTCCTCCCTGCTCCGCATGGAACCTAGAACTACTTTATACTTTTAGTTCTCTTTACGAAACTCGCAATAAAGCAATCAGCAGCCCGTGCAGTGGTGGTTCATGAATCATCATTCTATACGCCGGGGTTGCCAGCCTCAAATGTGACTGTGACATCCACTGTCAAGTTTCACATATTAAAATTCACATAGTAATATATACATATATATATATGTTAGTTCACATGTTAGTAATAAAATATGAAATGTAAATCACAACTTACGCCAATCCTGGCTCACAGACTTTTCTGCTCAGATGAATAAAAGAGACTTGAATCGGCCTCTTACACGCGTCTGGGATGTTGTTAATTTAAAAAGTTCCCTCTCTGACTTGGTGTGTTGTCCTTCAGTTTCCTCAGTCCCGGTTTCCTTATTTAAAATGCTAGAGATTTCCTAGGCTATATTGTAAGTCCTGATAAAACTCCAATAAAAGGTGTCCGGTATGTTAAGAAGGAATTCTGAATTTTAATTCTTCACCGTAGCAAGGTCTGGTATCTTGGCAAGCGATTTCTAAGTGAAATAGCTTGAGAAAATGGTCAGATTATATCCACTGCCTTCCCACACCTTTGTTATGCGTGCCTCAAAGGATCAGCCAATCTGATTTGAATATGATGCATGACTCAGCTAGTGCAAAATTTCAAACATTACTTTTCTGAAAATGGGCTGTATACATCCGCTTGCCCTTGGGTTCCAACGTACGAACCTGTCGGTAAACTCATATAACAACGTGTTCCCAATATAACAATCATTACTTTTATCAGGAAGTAAGCTCTTATCTGTGTCTGTCCATCAGTTGTCTCACCGTATTCCAAGCTTTGGTGATGAGCGCACCCGCGTCTTATCAGTGATTATGCACTGCGTGGAGGCGATTTATGTGTTAATCTGATACTGATATCAGCTGCGCCCCCGATAGCCAACATGGTTAGGTCGCTGCCACTCCTTGTAATGCAGGGAGAAATGGATAACAACCAAACATGTCTACTTATCCCTGAGAAGGGTGTAAGAAGGAAAATACATAATATCTGCTACACTTACTTACTTAGTCGTTCCCCTTCTACCGTGAGGTGTAGAGGTTTGGAAGAGAGAGCGCCAGACCATTCTATCAGCTGTCTTCTTCCTGGCCTGGTTCCATTCTAGTCCTCGGTCCTTCAAAGATTGTCTAACGTTGTCCTCCCAGCGGACTCTGGGTCGTCCTGGAGGTCTGGATCCCTGGCTCTTTGTTTCCCATGCTTGTCGTGGTAGCCGATCTTCTCCCATTCTGCAGACATGGCCAAACCATCTCAGTTGGGACTGTTCTATTTGGGTCTGCAGCGGATGGGATTTTAGGCCTTGACGGATCGTCTGGTTGCGGACCATGTCTCTTCTTGTTACTTCAACCACTTTCCTCAGATACCTCATTTTTCTGAGGTTTGGATCTGGCTTTTGTGGGTTGTAGTCATTGCCCACGACTCGCATCCATATGTCAAGACTGGGACATAGGTGGAGCGGTATACAGCCATCTTCGTTTTCTTACCAACCTCTTTCTTGCTGAGGAATCCACGATTTATGGCCTGAAAAAGTCTCCCAGCCGCTGCTTTTCGAGTGGCCAACTCTTCTTTGATGCCTCCCTTTCGGTCTATAATAGCTCCGAGATATTTAAAGTGGTCGACCTGCTCCAGGACCTGTTCTCCCAACTTAATCTGATGTTTTCTTTCTTCTCGTGATATCACCATGGATTTTGTTTTAGAGCTGCTTATGACCATCCCTCTCTTCTCCAGCTCTTCCTTCCAGACTTGCAGGTTGGATTGGAGATGTGCCTCTGATTTAGCAATCAGGGCAACATCATCAGCAAATGCCAGCTCCGAAATATAGACCTGTCTCATCTTCCAGTACCCCACTGAATACTTTCTTGTTCTCTCCTTACATGCCTTGATGACATCGTCCATAAGGAGTATGAAGAGGTAAGGTGATAGGATATCACCTTGTCTTACACCAGTGGTGGTCCTGAACTCTTCTGACTTATGGTTTGCTGTCCTCACATAATTTCTGCAAGACTTATAGAAGCTCTGTATAGCATGAATCAGAGGTGCTGGAATATTCTTCCTTGTCAAACAGTCCCAAAGTTTGCTCCAGGGGACCCTGTCAAACGCCTTTTCCAGATCAATGAAACAAAGATGGATCTCACTCTTATACTCAAGGGCCTTTTCACTCAGCTGTCTGAGTGTGAAGATTAGGTCTTGAGTACTTCGGTTTGCTCGGAATCCGCACTGGACCTCATCCAATTGTGGCTCGGCTAGGCGTCGGAGTCTCTGCTCTAGGATTCTAGAGTAGATTTTACCAGGGACACTGAGAAGGGATATGCCTCTATGGTTTCCACATTGTCGATTGTCACCCTTTTTGAAAATTGGTGTTATGATGGCAATCTCCCAATCCTTTGGTATGGTCTTGTTGCACCATGCTGCCTGTAGGACCTTTAAGAGTAATAGGTCGCCTGATGCTCCCATGTACTTAACCATTTCTGGTGTTATACCATCATGCCCTGCTGCTTTGCCCATCTTGATTTTCTCTAGTGCTGCCCTCAGTTCTTCCATCTTTATGTCATCTTCACCATCATTGGTTTCCTCTTCTGTGTCAGTGGTTATCATTTCTGATGCTTCATCATGCTCACCATCCAGGAGTTCTGAGAAATATTCTTTCCATCTTTCCATTACTTCCTTCGGGGCAGTAAGCAATTTGCCTTGCTTGTCCTTTATAAATTTGAGAGGGCATTGTTTTTCTTTCCTCATGTTCTTTAGGGTCTTATAGAACAATTTCTGGTTTTCTTGTGCATCTTTTTCTAGCTTTTCTCCAAATTCTTCCCAGGACTTCTGTTTTGCTGCTAGCACTTTGTTCTTTGCTTCTGTTCTGAGTGTCACATATTCTCTATATTTTTCCATTTGTCCTGTTGTGTTTTTAGCTCCTAAGTATTGTTTCCATGCCATTTTCTTCTCTCTTATTTTCTCTTTGACTTCCTCTGTCCACCAAGGTGTCCTCTTTCTCTGGTTCCCAAGTCAGACTTCACCGCATGCTTCTGCAGCAGCTGTCTTTATGATATCCTTGAATTTATTCCAGAGGGTTTCCAAGTCATCAGGTCGTTCTTCTGTGTTGCTCACTGCTGTAGCAATAAGCCCCTGATATCTAGTCTTAATTTCTGGCTCTCTCAGCTTGTAGGTCCTAATGCTCATTTCTCCTGCTCGTTTACTTGGTTTCTTGCGTGATGTTGGGCAGTTCCTAGGCTGAGCAACTCTTTCAGTTGTTCGTTTGATTGTTAGCAGGTAGGGATCACTTCCAATCTCTGGCCCCCTCCAGACTCTTGCATCTCGGACATATCTGAATGAGCTTCTCCGAACAATGGCATAGTCGATCACTGACTTCTCATTCTTGGTTGGTTCACATCTAGTGTATGCATGTATGCGCTTATGGGGGAACTTTGTGTTTGTAATGATCAGATTCTGCTCACTGCAGAATCTAAGGAGTCGCTTTCCATTGTCATTGAGAGTATCTTCTCCATATCTTCCGATAACTCCACCCCATCTAGCATGGTCATTTCCAACTCTGGCATTAAAATCTCTGAGCATAATAACTTCATCTAGGCAGTCATCCACTGTCCTTTGAAGCAGCTCGAAGAATTCCTCCTTGACCTCTGCTCTCTCATCCTCATTTGGCCCATACACTATGACCAGGTTGACTATGGTTTCTCCTTCTTTTAGTTTTACAACCATAATGCGCTCCGAGACAAAGTTCCATCCCTTGATACTATCTTTTTGATTTTGGGCCACAATGCAACCCACGCCCCCTTTAGCTCTTTCAGATATGGGTACACCACTGTAGAGCAACGTGTTGCCATCGAGATCCATGACTCCTTGTCCTTTTTTCTTCGTTTCCGTTATAGCCAGGATTTCTAGTTTTGCTTTCCTCATCTCTTCCACCAGCTCCTCTTCCTTCCCATTTATACTTCTTGTGTTCCAAGTTCCATAAGTCGTAGTCCGTAGTCCGTTCCAGTTCGTCGCCTTTAGAATCAGTCCGGTTTTCTCTCTTGTAGTTCGCGTAATCATGATTTAAAGCAAACAGGTGATTGGCCTGTTGTGCCTTTGCATGGTGGAGGGGCTGCCTCCTTACGGCCTCCATGCAGGCCGCCCTCCTCCTTTTTCATCCGGGCTTGGGACCGGCATTGGCGGAATATCTGCTACACATAGCAGAAAAAGAAAGAAAAAAAGTGCGACAAAATAAAAGCCCACAATAAAATCAGTACCACAAATGTACCGATACTGCCGGAGTGAAACAAAGATCAATAGGGGCCGCCCCATTCTGTCACACAGTCATTCCATGCTACTTGCTGGATTAGATCTTTGGATTGCTGAGGTCAAGTAAAGGAACTGAGGAACAGTTCTCGCAGTGCTAATATTACAAGTACACAGTGATTGCTCTCCCTCTCCAGATCTGTACAGGGTTAAATCCTGGTCATTAGCTAGTGGTTCTGCGTTTTTGGCTACCATATCAGCAAATCTTCACCACCCACCTTGTGTAATGTTCACCATTTCCTTAGCTTCAATTTATGATTTGTCCAACCTTGAAATTACTTTAACGGTATTTTTCTCCCCACACATAGCTATCATGCATCATTATTTACTGCATGTAGAACATGTGCAGCTATTCATGGGGTGGAGCTGGTGGTGTGAGGGAAATCAGGTTCTTTGTACGTGACAGATGTACAGTATTTCCCAAAATTAGCGCCCTGAGTGTGTCGCTCAATTTTGTTTAGCTTCGCAGGAGTATGTTTTTGGTTGATGTTTGTTTTAACTCAACGCCAACTAAGAAAGCTGCATTCGGGAACCCTATACAAGCAAATAGAAGGGTCTGATTGTACTGATATCATCATCAGTCATCCTCACCCTTCAGCTCCGCAGGGAACAAATGCCTTGAACACTCTAATGCCAAGTCCTCCTGTCCTGTACCATCAGCTTAAGATCTTTCCATGTCTTCTTCATCATTTTGAGTTATGTCCCTTAGTTCTCTTCTCCTTGTGTTTTTGTGTCACTCTCCCTCTGTTTCTCTTACTTCCGGGATTCCAGAATAAGAACAGTCCCATAATGCTATGGTGGTGTTTCTAAAGTGTGTGACCTATCCATCTCCAGCATCTACTTCTCATGTCTTGTTCCACTCACACTTGTCTGGTTCATGTCGTCAGTTCCACATTGGTGACCTTGCCATTTCAGTCCTTCAATTTTACGCACTCATTTATAACAGTCAACAAGTTCTTGGTTGTTTTTTTTGTTTTGTTTTTTGTTATTCTCCATGTTCCAGAGCCATACAGTAAAACTTACTTGAGATTTTTGAATATATACTGGGTTTTAAATAAGTGATCGTAGCTCAGAATGCAACAGTAGCAGAGAAAATTAAGTGATATGACACATCGTTTCTTGTAACATCCTAGCATGTTATTTATGGTAACATCTGAAACACAGAAATCATACACAGGCACGCAAAAACATCATTCGAGATTCTTGATTTATCAGACTTATCTAAAACCAGATATAGCTGTACTGAACGTGATATTAACTCCCAAAAGTCGTGGCAGTGCTAGAAATTAAAAGACGAAAAACACGTTTTGTAGACAGTGTGCAAAATAAATGGAAGGAACACAAGCAAATATATTACTAGCCTTCCAACTGGAGATCACAAGAAGGGAACAAATAAAACACATCATGGGGAGGGGGGGGGGGGGAATAGAAGAGTGTACATAACCTTGTGATAGGGTAGGGAGACATCCAGAATTGTCCTAGTGTAGCTATAGCTTCTTTAAAATTACAGGGAGAATACTAGTAATTGCCCAACTTGAGTTGTGATTCCTTCGAGTACATAGAATAGGACCACTATTTTTATGGCATTTATGTGTCACAAATGGCATCAAAGTGTAGTTGGGTTTAGGCCAGTAACCGTAACCCATTAAAACAAAAAAGACAACTATAACGTCTCCATCATCAGCTCCCCAAGGATGCCTTCAACAAACTTATATCAAGTCTCGTGTCCTGTGCCATCAGCTCTTTTCTCTTCCTTTCATATGTGTCTTTAGTTCTCTTCTTCAAGTGTTTTTCCATCTCCCTCTTCCTCTCTTGCCCTGGGGATTCCAGAACACGATTTGTCTTGTAATACTATTTAGCAGGTTTGATCAATGTTTGTCCTATCCATCTCCAACATGTGTGTCCTATCCATCTCCAACATGTTTGTCCTATCCATCTCCAACATGTGTGTCCTATCCATCTCCATCTTTATCTTCTCATCTCTTGTTCCACTTGCACATGTCTGGTTCTTGTCATTAGTCCCACATTGGTGATCTTGTCATAACATTTCAATCCTTCTATTCCACACACACAACCATTTAAAAGTATGTGGAACTTCTTGGTTGATGTTGTTCTCCATATTTCACAGCCATACAATAGGACTAACTTGACATTTGAATTGAAGATTCAGATTTTTGTGTTGGACTTTATTTCTTTTGATCTCCATCTATTTCCCAACACAATGAAGGCTCCTCTAGCCTTTTGGATTTATATTTTGATATCATTGTCTGTCCCTCTAACTGTGTCTATATATAGCAGACAAGGTACATGTGTGATTCTACATCTTGTAGTGGGGTTTCTTCCAGTATAATCTTGTTATCGTTTCCTGCATTTATTCTCATTTATCTTTGTTTTCTCCCTGTGCATTTTCAGACCCACTTGCTGCGATCTCTCATAAAGTATTATAATTTTGTCTTACATCTAATTATGGTTATCAGACAGAAGTGCCAGGTCATCAGCAAAACCTAAATCATCAAGCTGTGTGGTCAGAATCCACTGGATTTCATTTCTGATGCCTGGTCAGGTGTTTTCATAACCCCATCTGTAGCCAATTGGAAGAGAAATGGTGACGAGAGGCATCTCTGTCACACTACAGTTCTTATTTAAAACAGTACCCATATTAAAAACGAATATTTAAATCTGAAGCTTTGTACAGTTGCTGACCTGCTGGGTTAAAGACAACTTACACAATGAAATTTGATTTATGTGGGGGGAAAGTCCAGTTTCAGAAGCCTGAAAGGAGAGCAAAGAATAGTAACACTGTAACCTTACATGCATGTCGTAAAAAAGGACTAAGGAGGGTTGGGTATTGGAACGGCTACTCCTTCCTGTAGAAACTTTAAGCCACAAAACTTTAACTCTCACTTGATCATCAGATATTTTGCTTCATGTTCTCACTTGATCACAGATATTTTGTTTCATGTTCTCACTCGATCATCAAATATTTTGCTTCCTGTTCTCACTTACTTACTTAGTCGTTCCTCTTCTACCGTGAGGTGTAGAGGTTTGTAAGAGAGAGAGAGCACCATACTATTCTATCGGCTGTCTTCCTCCTGGCTTGGTTCCATTCTAGTCCTCGGTCCTTCAAAGATTGTCTAATGTTGTCCTCCCAGCGGACTCTGGGTCGTCCTGGAGGTCTGGATCCCTGGCTCTTAGTTTCCCATGCTTGCCGTGGTAGCCGATCTTCTCCCATTCTGCAGACATGGCCAAACCATCTCAGTTGGGACTGTTCTACTTGCGTCTGCAGGGGTTGGGTTTCTAGGCCTTGACGTATCGTCTGGTTGTGGACCATGTCTCTTCTTGTTACTTCAACCACCTTCCTCAGATACCTCATTTCTGAGGTTTGGATCTGGCTTTTGTCAGTTGTAGTTATTGCCCATGACTCGCATCCATACGTCAAGACTGGAACATAGGTGGAGCGGTATGCAGCCATCTTCGTCTTCTTACCAACTTCTTTTTTGCTGAGGAATCCTCGATTTAAGGCTTGAAAAAAGTCTCCCAGCTGCTGCTCTTCGGGTAGCCAGTTCTTCTTTGATGCCTCCCTTCCGGACTGTGACAGCTCCAATGTATTTAAAGTGGTCGACCTGCTCCATGACCTGTTCTCCCAGCTTAATCTGATGTCTTCTTTCCTCTCGTGATATCACCATGGTTTTTGTTTTAGAGCTGCTTATGACAATCCCTCTCTTCTCCAGCTCTTCCTTCCAGACTTGCAGGTTGGATTGAAGATGTGCCTCTGATTTAGCAATCAGGGCAACATCATCAGCAAATGCCAGCTCTGAAATACAGACCTGTCTCATCTTCCAGTACCCCACTGAATACGTTCTTGTCCTCTCCTTACATGCCTTGATGACATCGTCCATGAGGAGTATGAAAAGATAAGGTGACAGGATATCACCTTGTCTTACACCAGTGGTGGTCCTGAATTCTTCTGACTTTGTGGTTTACCGTCCTCACATAATTTCTGCAAGACTTGTAGAAGCTCTGTATAGCATGAATCAGAGGTGTTGGAATGTTCTTCCTTGCCAAACAGTCCCAGAGTTTGTTCCAGGGGACCTTGTCAAATGCCTTTTCCAGATCTAAGAAGCAAAGATGAATCTCACTCTTATACTCAAGAGCCTTTCATGTTCTCACTTGATCATCAAATATTTTGCTTCATGTTCTCACTTGATCACATATATTTTGCTTTGTGTTCTCACTTGATCACATAATATTTTGCTTCATGTTCTCACTTGATCATCAAATATTTTGCTGTATACCCTTACACCTTTGTGAATTATGTTACTGTGAATTATCTTTTCATGCTTGTCACATTGTTACAGATGTTTGGAGTCTGGGTGTGATCCTGTTCATGCTAGTGGCTGGTAGAGCACCATTTCAAGAGGCCAATGACAGTGAAACTCTTACCATGATCATGGACTGCAAGTACCAGATACCAGCCTATGTCTCAGATGCTTGCAAAGAGTAAGATTTATGTTTGCATGCTCAGCAACTAATCAGAGCCCACAGGAAAATCTGTCATCTGTTTTTCATCTTTAGTGTCTGATCTACATCACCTGTTCTATTTAAAGAAGTAAACCCTTTGGTAAAAACACTACGTTAATTAATTGTCACTTTTCCTCTTTGGTAAAAACACTACATTAATTAATTTAATTGTCACTTTTCCTCTTTGGTAAAAACACTACTGACACAGGGTATTTTATATTAAATACACATATGTCTAGTCCCTGAAATACTAAACAAGAGGGATGGAGTGGAACACATTCAATTAATAACCAACACTAATAAATATTCCCAACTCTGTCTAATGTATTCAAATAACTGTGACCACAAAATTACAACAATATATACTTGTAAAGTCAGCAAAGTGTATCACAATCATGAAAATCCCAGATCACAAAAGGTATTATATTCTCACAAATAAATATCTTCTCGCATTCGACAATTCAAGTCTACCATCACCACCAAAAACCTCCTCGCTCTCCTGACCCCTGCTTCTTCACTGCCTCAATCAGAACGCTCCTTGCATTCACCCCTGACCTGCTGACCTCGCAGTTTCGTGTTGTTAAGTTAGGTGTATGAGAACACCTCTCATATCCGACTGACATTACGTACCTGCTCCCAGCGGAGCACCGCAGTCCACAGCTGTGTTAATCATGGTGTGACAACTACATTAATTGTCACTTTTCCTCTTGACTTTTGACGGATCATGGAGCCACCACTGCAGCAGAAAGCTGGCCACAAAAACATTCATGTGATCTTGTAGTGGTGGTTGTTTCTGTAGCAACTTGTTTTATATGATGAGGTTGTCATCCACATGCGTATGGTTGTTGCTTCTTAAGACCATGCTTGAGGGAGAAGTTGTCCAATTCTTTCTGTCTCCTCTTGTTCCCCGGCAACTACATAAGGCAAACAACATAAGGCAAACAACACTACAGCTAATGAAAATAAAGTGATACTGCAGTTTTACTTAACATAATGAATTTTTATGTCAAAGGTCACCGATAATTATGTGCAGGGTTGAAGAAAAAAAGTCTGGTCTAAAATTGTCTGTCAGCAATTGTTTTGGGAATTCCAGTGCAAATTTGTTCGCCCTGGCTATTTTCAGATTAGCATACACACTGCCTTTGAGTATCTGTGATGCTTGTGACTAGCTCACCGGACAGACTGCAATTAAGAATATTTTATGTAGAATTAATAGATTAATATATTTAGTTATGTCACATTTTCTAACAGTTTTCTCATTTAACATTTTTTTTTATAGACATTATTTCTCATTTCTGGTACAGACCAGATTGTCACATTGCACATAATAATTGAACAAAGTTTGGAATTGAACTCAACACTTTCATAGGATTTGTGAACTATGCTAAGGGTATAGACAGAATCACTTTAGAACTGATGAACCATTATGGAGTTCCCTTGTAGGTCATTAACCTGGTAAAGAAAACATATGAAGTCTTGAACTGCAGGATTCTTCTTGAAGGACAGCTTTCAGAAGCTTTTAAAAATAACAACTGGAGTGCAGCAGGTATTCCTCTTATCACCATTTATTTTCTTACTGGCTATAGATTGGGTTATGAAAACGACACCACTCATCAGAAATTGAATTCAATGGACTCTGGCAAAACTTGATGGTCTAGATCAGGGTTTCTCAACTGGTGTTCCAGGTCACTAGGAGTTCTGTGAGAGATCGTGATTGAAAGAAAAATAAACTCGTTTGAAAAAATTTTGCTTGCTGGGCAATGTTAGCACTCGTAGTCATGGACAGTGATAGCACTCGTAGTGATGGACAGTGACCGAGCAGCTCCATATGGCAGGGTGCAGTAGGACTGTGTTCACTCTTGCACATACAATATTTCCATAGCATCTCCTGTAGTAAAAATTTGTGATAGATTTGTAGGCCTCCTCGGATAAGGTTAAAAAAAAATCTAGCAGGAAAAAAACTGACATTTTCTCTACCTACCCTACTGACTTGCATTAAAGTTGATATTCTTTGAGAGGAGGGGGAATTACACAAAAAGAGAGTAGGCTATTAAGATGGCCAAAATAAACAGATCCACAGAAAAACATCATTCTCTGTCCAAAAGAGCATTGACAATTTTTATTGGGTTATTATATTTACAACTTACTGATGACGCTAAGGTACCGTGATTTGCAGATGAAATAATTTCTATGCAGGGGTTCCCTGAGACCTGAAAATTATTTCAAGGGTTCCACCAGGATACAAAGGTTGAGAAAGGCTGGTCTAGATCTTGCCAATGACCTGCCTCTTCTGTCCCATAGCTGTTACCACATGCAGGACAAAATGAAAATACTTGATGAGAGGTCACAGCAATTGGGTCTGAAAATGCACAAGGTAAAGACAGATTACGAGAATAAATGCAGCAAAGACATCGATTGCACTTATAGAAGCATCCCTGCAAGATGTGACAGAATTATTGGGTTGATCTCTTCTCTTCTCTGGCAATAGTCAGTTACATTTGTTTGAGTACTGATTACGTGAAATTTTCAGTGGTCGGCACATTTTCTTTCTCTGCTCTCAAGAAAATATTAGCTATTTTCTAATCAGTTGTACACTCCCTTCAGTTATAATTCGTCATGTTGCTTTAAGCTTCTCGGCTTTGCTAAGATTAGGCACAGGTAAAAAACCCAGATGGGCCGGTCAGTTTGTGTATAGTGTCCGAGCGTTGTGTTTACCTAAGGCTTGCCGGTGATAAATCATCCGCTTGCAGACAGATTACAGACACTCACTTGACAGTCAGAATGTTGTAATAAGCTTCTGGCAGAATTATTACGAAGAAATTACTTGAGAGAAAAGTAAGAAGTTATTTGTAAATAGTACGGAAATCTCGCTTCCATATTTGGAAGACATGACCTTTGCATTAATGCACATAAATTTCCTATTGGAAATATACTACTCGTCAAAAGTCAAGGGCCACCCTATTATTTTCAATACACTTTTATATAAGCGCATAGAATGATTAAATGAAGGAAGTTTTTAGTAAAAATAGGTGCAATATCTTCCTCTGACAGTCCTCTATGCACGTTAAGCATAAAAACAACTCACCGACAACCATGGTGATCACGTGCCATTTAGTTTGCTGACCATAAATTCACATTTTTAATCTGTTTTTTCAAACTTCCGTACAACCAAACAGGTGAAGTAATCGTGCTGATTGACATTCCACGTGCAGTGGCGACTTTTCGTGAACAGAGTTGACTCTTAATTTGTTTTACAATCAGCAGACTTAGGGTAGTTTCATCACTTGCAAAAACCATGCCACCGAGAAGAAGTCTTGACACCTTACAAAGAATGAGGGCTATAGCGTGGGTTGAAAGTGGTTTATCTGTCCGTGAGGTTGCTAGACGGCTTGCAGTGTCACACTCTACTATCCAAAGAATTTTGGAGAGATTTCAGGCCACAGGAAGTGTGGAGGATCGCCACCGGCCAGGTCGCCCTAGATGCACCAATAGACATGATGACCGGTACCTCTTGTTGTCAGCCCTGCGCCATCGAACAGTGACTTGTTCCACTCTAAGATGTCAGCTGAGACAAACTGTAAACGTTAATGTCGGTCAAAGCACATTCGCAGACGTTTACATGAATTTGGACTGGCTGCTCGACGTCCTGCAGTCAGAATCCCTCTTACTCCTGCTCATCGCAGAGCCCATATTGCTTGGTGTCGCGAGCACATCCGATGGACAAGGCAACAATGGAGTCAAGTTCTCTTCACTGATGAATCTCGCTTCACTGTGTCATTCAATGATGGCAGGATTCGAGTTTGGAGACGACCAGGAGGGTGATTTACTGATGACACAATTCGAGAGGTGGATCGTTATGGTGGGGTTCTGTCATGGTTTGGGGAGGCTTCTACAGACACGGCAGGACCCCACTCTACATCATCCAAGGCAACTTGACCGGCCCAAGATACCAGAACGAAATCTTGAGACCAATTGTTCAGCCTGCTCTGGAGGCCATAGGTGGTAATGCCATCCTCCAAGATGATAACGCTCGACCCCATCGAGCTCGTGTGGTGAATGAGTTTATTCAGCAACATGGGATCATCAGGATGGCGTGGCCAGCTCATTCACCTGACCTTTCTCCGATTGAGCACCTCTGGGATGTCCTTGGTCGAAGATTGTCAACAAATCACCCCCTGCCAATGGATGTTGCACAGCTGACTGCATTTCTGCTTCTGGAATGGCAAGCTGTTCCTCAGGATACTCTTCGGACCCTTGTGGACTCGATGCGTCTATGCTGTCTTGAATGCCTTGCTGCAAACGGTGGTCATACCCGATTTTGAAATGTCTATTTGTCCAATATCTATTGTGTGACTTTTGAAAAGATGGGTGACACACTTCACAGCTTCATTGCGTTTGAATGTGTGTTTCCATTTCTTTACGTGACATGTCAATTTGGTATTCAATAAATGCCGTTTTAACTGATACCAATTACGTTTATATCAGATTTGTTTTATGGTTTCAACCAAGGTTTTTCTAAGTGGCCCTTGACTTTTGACGAGTAGTATATATATATATATATATACACACAGTCGTGACCAAAAGTTTAAGACCACCTAGTAAAAAATGGATATTTCCATACTACTACAGATTGTTGCATCATCCGCTATTTTAGGGCACACTAAAAGCAATCAGTGCAGTCTATTGCATCATCCTAACAATATAAAATGTGAAAACACAGACTGTTGCTGTATTTAGTGTCTTTTGGTTGTTTCAAGGGTATTATCTCTGGATTTTATGTTCACAAGAAAATGGGCAAAAAACCGACACTTTCTGCCATTCAAAGAGCTCAAATAGTGACATTACGTGTAGAAGGGTACACAGAACGTGATATTTCTGTTCGAATTGGCTGTAGCAAGACGGTGGTTCACAATGCGATCACCAGGTACCAATTGGACGGTACTTTTTCTGACCGAAAGTGAAGTGGTCGTCCTAGAAAAACAACCCCTAGAGACGACCGGGTAATCAAATCCATCGTTTCGCACTCTCCGACAGTTTCATGTAAGAAGATATGATCTGCTTTGCTTTCTAGAGGTGTTGATGTGAGTCGGAGGACTGTGTCTCGCAGATTAGTGGATGAGTTTGGACTAAAATCACACAAACCTGCCCAAAAACCAAGATTAACACCAGAAATGAAAAAGAAGCGGCTGGAATTTGCTTTTAAGTATGAACATTGGACTGAAGAGCAGTGGGGAAATGTTATGTTTTCTGATGAATCAACATTTCAGCAGTTTGCAGTACGTCGACAACATGTAAGAAGGCCTCAAGGGAAGAGATAGGATGAAAAATTCACCATACAGACAATGAAACACCCACCAAGCCAGATGATTTGGGGTGCAATATCAAAGTCTGGAACTGCTGGTTTATATTTCTTGGACCCTGGAACGACTATGAATGGTCAAAAGTACCTGGAACTGCTGAAGGACAAACTGGTGATACACATGGACATACATTCTTGCACAATATTCATGCATGATGGCGCACCATGCCACAGAGCGAAGATCGTGCATGAGTACCTTCAGAAGGTCAAGACCGAAATGCTGGAATGTCCTGGAAATAGCCCGGACTTAAACCCTATCTGGTTAATGCTCGGAGTACTGTTGTGTACTTCTGGCTGATTACCAGTGAGTACGGATTTCTTGATATGGGGTAAGACTTAAATGTCTTTAGAACCACCAAGTTTTTGGACACCTTGTGACATATGTGGATCCACAGTAGTCGGTATTTTCAGGCTGTCTCGAGAGGAATAGGGAAATCCTTTCTCTCTGTTGACGACCATAGGTCTCGCTTCTGCAGAAGCTGCCAGTCCAGTGCCTGTCAGATATTACACAAAACACTTTTGTAAGCCCTAGCCTAACAGGTAGTTATTTTGATTGATTGCGTTGGTGGTGTTATGACTGAATACATCAGCAAGTTGTCTGCATGTTTAGCTGTTTTGGACGTGAATGCAAGTAATGGCAGTATATCTGTGATATAATAAATCATAATGTGGTATGGGTTTGTAGTGAAATTGACAGAGATACAACGGTAAAATACCTCCAAAGATAACATGTAAGGATAAAAACATAATGCGTAGGCTGCTGATAGTACATGATCGCCCAGACCGCGGGTCATCACCCTCCATAAAAATTGACTTGCTAGACAGGAGGGGAACGGCGGATAAAAAGGAAAAAATATGACTGGAAAGATTGCGTGAGACTAGAAAGGCTAAGGAGACGCAATTGGGGGGGAAACGGAGAAAAGTCACGTTTCCCAAGTTGACATAAAGTAAGGAACTCGACAGAAGGGACCTTGGATATGTTGCGCCACAGTAATTTATTGGTCGCTTTTGCGATACCAAGCCTTTGATTTGAATTCAGCGGCAGAACGCAGTTGTTTGGAATATTACAAAAATTAAAAAGTAACTTTTTCGTAATATTAATGTTAGGAATATAAAAATTAGCTGGCCGGATGGCCCATTCTGAGCAGTGAACTAATATGTTCTTAATTTTACAGACGGATAGATAATATTGAAGATAATGACAAAAGACAGTGTTGTTCACATCAGCGACAGACTGTATGGAATAAAAAGTGTCGCTATTTGCACAAAAAAAACACGACCTTGAGACGCAGGTGTTCAAATCTACTTAGTAGGGAAGCGAAGGGACATTGGTGGGAGCTGTGTCTAAATATAACTTTTAACGACAAAATTTTGGAGGGGAGAGAAAGGTTGGTTCAAAAATCAAGTACGTTTTTGAAAAAAAAAAAACAAGTAGAGACGGACAGACTAACAGATAAACATCCATACTTGACTGAAGCATGACTGAAATGACTTTAGGGTAGGAAATTTGAATTTGAAATAAACCTAGGCAGTGATTGGCCACAGACAATCATTTTATCGGCGCTCAGACGAGAAGTGGGGCCATTCCTCAATAGTTGTTCGATGATAGACACAGTATTTTAAAGTGTGGTGATTTCCAAATGAAAGAAAGTGAAATAAGTTCAGGGACGCCATATTATAGCCAGCAGCTCAGCTGAGTTTTGCTAGCATTTCTGTGTTCTTTATTCATAATCTGGTAAGATTGAAATTATTTCTTTGTATATTTTGAATATTGTTTAATGTTCGAGTGATTTGATACTGCCATATCATAATCTAGCCTTACAAACAAGTAGGGATTTGCTCTAGACCCCCCGCCCAAGTCAGGGTCTAGGGACCAACAATATACATAAACTCCAGCAAGGGTTAGGAAAGACAGATCAAGTGTTGAGAATAATGAAACATATTACCTATCCACTTTTAGGGAAGGAAACTAATAAATATTTTTCAGAATCTATAGTCTGGGAGGACCTATCTGATGTAAAACCACCATGGTAAATGTGCTGTTTGGTCAGAGAGATCTGACCTGTCTGTATGATGTGGTTGTTGTGTCCGTGTTGTGTCCAGACGTGGGTAGAGAATAGAATTTTGACACATAGCCAATACTTTGATTGCAGAGCTGTGAGTTTCAGTTGTCAACAAGGCGGTGTCCATTCAGTTGGTGATTTTACTCGAGTGTATCTGTGCAGTACGTTGTGACAGAGACCACTATTATTGCCCGCCAGCACGGAGAGGTGGGACCACCAGATTTCAGCACCAGAGCTACATATGCAAGTTGAGTGAGCCTCTGGTCTGCTGGAAGTTCACCAACGCCTTTTAGTTACTAATACCCCATAAAATTCCTGTAATTTACTGGACACTGTGTAGTCAATATAGACAGGTGTGATGAGGCCACCCCAACAGCACAAGCATTAACTATCCTCCCAAGTAGATGACTACTAGAACATTTTAATAAAAACTAACTAGTCTAGTACTTATATATGTACACTCTTGCATTTATTATGTAACATTCCATGCATTTCTTTCATAATTTTTAAATCCTTTTTTTTTAAAAAAAGTTCTGGTCAACATAAAACTTGATCCAGAACAAATAAATGTAATATAATTCTATCAAAAATTTTACACTCTTGAGTTAGTTCAGTGTATTATAATATTTGTTAAATATTATTAGTCTGCTTAAATATCTGTGGGTGTATCCATAACTATCACACCACATTACATATCATTACCCTAGACATTTTACATAGCTACATTCATTAAGAAAAAAAAATTTGAGTGTGAGGTCGCATCTCTCATTAATGATGAAGGTTATATTTCATAAATATTGCAGTTGTACAAGAATATACAAAATTTCTATGCTAATGCCAGTTGACTGTAAAACCAACTGCGATGAAAAATGAAATAGAAACAGTTTGATGCTGTGAACCTTCACAGTAATTCAGATTATGAGAAGAAAATAATTTATAACCCTGATTATTATGAAGAAAATGATTACTCAAAGCGTAAATGTCTTCAGACTTTGAATAATGAAAATGATTTATCAAAACATGATTTATCATATTAAACTTTATGATTTATCTAGTTATCATTTAGAATACAGACTTGTGAGAAAACCCTTGTTGAAGTTAGCTTGCTACAGCAATTTCTAGGTTTCTCCCTGTGCAGAATTTCTAGTCGCTCTCTTGCTCTCGTTCTAGGTGAAATCAAATAAAAAGACTAGAATTCTGCCAGCTTATGTAGTATCGTATCGGAGTATGAAAACATTTTGAAAATAAGTTTTGAGCCTCAAATGAAGTGATTAAGCTTATTATTATGTGTAAGTAGTTTTAGCACATTTTGTCAACTTTATCGAAAATTTTGTCATCTCATTTCAGATTGATAAAAAAAATGCTTGTTCGGGAACCTTCTGACCGCATCGGCCTGGAAGAGATTGAGCAGGACTCATGGTTGGCAAGTGATGCCAGTGATGATCTCATGAGAATCAACCTACCCCTTTTGTCACGGGAACATGTGTCTGAGGAGGACCATAGCTCTGTGGTTCAGAAAATGGTTGAAGGGAAAATATGTACAAGAGAGGAAATATTTCAGTAAGGAATTTATTATTATGTTGTTGTTTAACTAGGGTTGCTCAGCTTCTCACTCTTATGCAGCCAATGCCAAATTGAAGACTCCTTGGTATTATCTACACTGTAGATCTAGGCTTTTCCTTTAGCTTTTCTGCCATTCTGAAACATGCTGAGTTGAAGTCATGAGCTCCAGTTTCTCCAGCTTGGCTTGCATTTAAAGGATCGTCACATCTGGTCCCAAGCTAGGAGTAAGAGGTGCATTGCATACTGTGCATTCTCCGCCATCCAAGGGGGCTCACTAACTAACTTTACGTTCTGGCTTTTTACTTCGTATTTGCTCATAGTGGTTGCTACACATATTGAAGCCAGTACAAGAACTGCTGTAGAACAGTTATGCTGTATGTAAGGGTTACCCATGCATTAGCCAGATGCTGCCCGATGTTCCTCTGATCTGATTCGCTCATACACTGACGTTTGCTGTCTTATCTCATGGTGCGCTTTGTCTTTTTCTTCTTTGGTCCTTGGCCGCTGACTGACAAAACAATGAGGGACTATCTTGTAGGGCAGTAACAAACTTGTCTTTGCTTTACTCGGTCAGCAGCCATCCTTTGTATGGTACCCCAGCTCTGGTTCATGCTTTGCGCCTCTGTCAGGTAGTTTTTGGCCGGCCTCGCTTTGGCTTCTGGAGTCCATAGCATGGCAGTTCTGGTGATGGTGTCAGGTGATGGGAGGTAATCCTTAGTTCCTGAGTTTGGCTGATGATCTTCATTGACACCCACCTGAAGAATGTTAGCATTGAAGTCTACTGCCTGGCCACATTAGCATTTTATCACCTTTTCGTCAAAAATTATGTACGGCAAGAAGTATTTTAACTTGATCTCATAAACATGAAGACAGAATTTCTGCTCAAGCGAGTCCAAATTTGAGTTGGGGCAGAGTTGTTGTACTAAAATTCTAGTAAGCAGAAATCAGCATAACTAGATTTTTAAAGTACAGGCAAAGAAGAAAGTTGCAGTGCCTGCCAGAGTTAATTTGAGTTAAAGATAATTGATAGTCGCAAGTCCAAGTTAAGTGGTCTGCACTTAACATTGAGACAAAGCAGTAATGCATTGACACTGTAGGTTATTAAAAAAAAGTAATGGCTACCCCTAGCTCAAAGAGGTAAAGAAAATAGCCTCTTCATCTAACACAGTGATGTTAAAAATTAATGACCACACGTAGCGCTACAAGATTAAAAAAAAAAAAGAAATGGTGCTACTCACTGTGTTTTAAAAATGACGCTTAACTCTTACAGACCGGAATCTTTTCATCAGTTTTGCTAGAGTGATTTTTTTACCTTAAAGTAAAGCCAACAAAGACACACATATTATACATCACAGTAAAGATAAATGAATATAGAATTAGAATATGAAGGATTTTTAGTGATATTCTACATATTGTATTCAATTATGAGTCATAATGTAGACCAGTTTTAAGAAAACACTCATTTTAATGAATGAAAAATGTACTTACCAACCCATGCATAAAGACTGAAATAGAGTGGTGCTTCAGGATATTTTAAAATAACTCTAATTCATATATAAGAGCTGCGATAGTGCAGTGGTTAGTGCACTGGCTTCCTAGCTTGGTGGTTCATGGTTCAATCCCCAGTTGAGGTGGGATTATTTAGACCGCAAACGGTTCCTCATTAATTGGGTACCATAGTAACTTGGGGAAGGTTAAGGCGGCTGACGTGATGCTGATCACATCACCCCTAGTGTGCCAATAGTCAAGAAAATATCGGCCTAACACCATATTCCCAATATGCCTCAATGGGCGGTAACGGGATCCATAATCCATATATGAATATTATTTACAAGTTTCAGCATTCTGTGATATGAGGGCTATTCCAAAATCAACGATTGGCTGGTAAAAATAAAACTGGTTGCCATAGTGACACAGCACATTGCCTGCAGCAGTTAGTATTGTGTTATCTCGCTACACGCAAACCCACAGTCCAAATTTTTCTGTTGTTCACGAGTAGCGACCGAGTAAACATGGACCCTGTCATTGCCACTCCCACCAGCTGTGAGGTCCATGGTGTGATTCGTTTTCTGCAAGCAGAAGGACACAGCACTGCCGAGATTCATCGTCGATTCTGTCGCGTGTACGGTGATAACGTTATGAGAGACAGTTCTGTGAGGGATTGATGCAGAAAATTCACGGATGGGTGCACAGATGTTCATGACGAGGGGGGGAACAAGGACGACACTCAATTGTGACTGATGAACTCATTCAAAAAGTCGACCAAGTCATGGGTGAAAAGCGTCATTTCACGATTTCAGATCTTTCTGCTGAATTTCCTCAAATTTTGAGGACTAGTCTATTTTGAATTGTCGCAGAGAGATTGGGTTACCACAAGTTCTGTGCATGGTGGGTACCAAAACAACTGACTGATGTTCTTAAAGCTCAAAGAATGGGCTCAGCTTTGACGTTCCTTCTGCGCTACCGGGAAGAGGGGGACGAATTTCTCTACAGAATCGTGACTGGGGACAAGACATGGGTTCAGTTCGTGAATGCAGAGATGAAGGAACAGTCCAAACAGTGGATGCACACTCATTCTCCAAACAAGCCCAGGAAATTCAAACAAACATTTTCGCACCGAAAAATGATGGCTACAGTGTTCTGGTACCGCAAAAGAATTTTGTTGACGGAATTCATGGCACCAGGGACCACAATAACAGAAGTTTATTGTGAAACGCTGAAGAAGCTTCGGAGGTTGATCCAAAACAAAAGGTGCTTAATGCTCACCAAGGGCGTCGTTCTCCTGCACGACAACATGCGGCCCCACACTGCAGCTCACACCAAGGCTTTACTCAAGCAGTTCAACCGGGAGATTTTCAACCACCCCCCCTTACAGCCCGGACTTGGCTCCAAGCGATTACCATCTCTTCGGCAAGATGAAGGTCCAGCTGGCTACCCAGCACTTCGAAACCAACGAGGAGCTCATGGATGGAGTCAACAACTTGCTGGGTACCCTGGCAGCGCCGTTCCTTGACGAGGGATTGCAAAAGCTGGTGCCACGGTACGACAAGTGCCAGAATTTGGGTGGAGACTATGTGGAAAAGTAATGCAGTTATGTATGTAAGTTTTGAATGTAATAAGATTTTTTTTCTCTCTATTTTTGATTATTTTTACCAGCCAATCGGAGGTTGATTTTGGAATAGCCCTCGTTTTTACAGATCATCCAGTGAACCGTATAATCATGTTTGAAATAAAAAGAAGATATTCAAGGCCGCATGAACTTTTAAATTAAATCATATATTGTGATGATATTACACAGTAAAGATACAAATTATATATCACAGTAAAGATACAAATTATATATCACAGTCAAGATAAATGCTTTTAGAATTATAATATAGAGGCTTTTTATTGATATTCTTCATATTATATTCAATTATGAGTAATAATGTTGGCAACTTTTTTTTGAAAAACTCGGTGAATGAAAAATGTACCTGCCAACCCATGCACAAAGACTGAAATATTCAAATTGCTCCAGGGTCTTTTAAAATAACACTAATCCATATATGAATATTGTGACGAGCATCTTTTGCATGCCACATGTGAGTTTTATATTTGAAGTGAATGTTGTGCTCACGTATGTTTGCACATCTTTTGTCGCTATGCGTTAGTTGCATATGACGTGCCTTTGTTTGGCCTAGCGACAAGGGCTATTCCGCTGTGTTTATTCGAGGTGTATGCACATATGTTTTTCAGTATGAAATATGTTCCCATTGGAACTTATAGATAAATAAGTGAAATATATAGTTTGCGTCCTGATATAGACTAAGTTGTGGAAGATTGGATCATTAATACCAGTTGTTATAAGGAATCATTCAATGTGTTGATATAATGTTGGTGATGAATCATTCAATGTGTTGATATAATGTTGGTGATGAATCATTCAATGTGTTGATATAATGTTGGTGATGAATCATAATAAATGTTGTCTTTGTGAACAGAGGAACTTATGCACTTCATGCAGTTAGTTTGTTTCATATTGTTTTGAGATAGCTTCATCAATGACTCGGGCCATCTGTTATCAATCATACCTCACCTCAAAGTTCTGTCACAAATATTATTTCAGCTTTCTGTGATATTTTGTAAATGTTTTACAGACCATCCAGCGTACCATACAATCATTATTAAAATTTGGAAATAAAAAGAACAAATTCAAATTAAATCATATATTGTAATTTATATACATTATTTTGCATAAACAATATGTACAATTTTATCTGAAAGGATTTTTACATTTTAGTCAATGGTGGCTTGTGTATGTCGTATTTTGAAGCAGAGTTTTAGGTGGAGGTGAGGAAAATCATCTCAACCCTCGCAAATAAAATTTGTTCTTTTCTAGTTTGCTGCAGGCTGTACATCTGCTTAGCTCCTTCAAGCCTCTGAATTGGGTTGGCTGCCCTCGGTCTTCCAGGGGTTGCCTTGATACTCCTCTGTGGCGAGGGCATTAGATCAGCAGTCCACTGCAATCAGAGATAGTTTGAATTGTTTTAGTGTCATTTTTCTACTGCCTGTGAGCCTAAAGAGGATGAAAGCATTGGTACAAGTAATTTCCATTATCCAGTAGAATATGTTTTTCCACAACTTGTTGCTGTGTCATTTGTGAATGCCATAATATCCAAGCATTTAATCAGCATGGTCATGGCCGTTCATACTTTGATAACATGGACTGTTATTGGCTTTGGTTTTGTTGTAGTAGTTATTCTTGTTCGTATTTGTTTCAGAGGAAACAATGATTACTGACTTTGACTGGAGGGTGCCAGGATAGTATTGCTTTTGCTGAAGCAAATAGTCCATCAGTGCCCTTGTGGTGTAGAACTAAATGGTAACCAGTTCCAGTTTGCTGCGACAGAGTTCCAAAGACTTATATTGCCATCCCACTTTTAAGGTGTCTGCTTGGATCATATGAGGTATCTGCTCCGTAGTAAGTAAGCAGAGATAAAACATACCCAGTGGCACTGTCAACAAGACCAAAACTCTATATGATACTTACTAGGCTTAGTTGCATTAAATTGCTTGTATTTCCATCTCCCTTTAAATCCTACAATCATTTCATCAACCAAGACATTTTCACATGGTGTAAAAGCATTAATGAAATTTTCAAAGAGTTGATGAATGGCTCCACTTAATTTTTTTCCTTAGCATCACGATCTTCCACATGCAACATTGTTTGATAGATAGACAAAAATCTATCTCTTTCAAAGTTTTTGTGATAAAATGGAGCATAAAGGCAATCAGTTTCTGATGAATAATAGTCTCTAATAGATGTTCTGGGATCAATGCCATATAATTTATTGTGGCTATAAATTTCAACAACTCATTTTGATAGTGCTGTCCACTTTAAAAATCTTGATCTTTTTAGGGATGGGTTATATTTAAGTACTTTAAGGTTTGTATACTCATTTACAGAATGTACTATTGCATTTGCAATGTCATCAGTAAACATTGTCCTATAGCAGTCTGATGCCTCACTAAGACCTAAGTCATCGTGTACTCCTGGTTTGCAACCATATTTGGGAAGAAATCTGAATGAGTTTTGCGTCTCCGTAATACTGATGTTTGGTGCTGAAATCCATTCATCACCTATTGCCCCTTGTTGCTCCTTGATACTACTGCTTTTCCCCCTTTTTGTCAATGGTTTGGTCACAACTTTGTGTCGTTTTGTAGCACTAGGGCCTGGCTGTGACCACGCCCCCTCCTCATTAGAACTAAATTCTTCATTAAAGTCAGATTTGAAATAGTCAATGACATCATCTTCACTAAACTCATCAAACGTACACAGCTCCCAAGCCTTTTCTACAGATAAAAAAAGACCTACGTTGTGATAAACCTGATGTGGTAGGTTCACTAGACATTGTCTGTATAAAGAACAAAAATCACCTGATCGAAAGCTGACAGATTTACCATTTTTTTCACACTGAAATTTGCTAGAACAAGTGTGTTTTCCGAATCACAGCTCAAAGATAGCGCTCTTCTGAATAAAATAAGAGTAACTTCCGTTATATTAAAATACTAAATTATGAATATACGGAACAAATTTCACGGAATACTATAGTGACACCATGAGCATGTTTTCGGCTTCTAGAGAGAAGACAAAAGAACACTACTAACATTGTTACATCCTTTAAGAGTTAAAGCTTTACAGAATGGAGTTAAAATGCACTAACTAGATCTTAAACTGTATGGTGAAGATTTTAACTACAGCTGTTAAACAATCATGAGTCAGCAACTCCTCAAGAAGCATAAGCTTTCAGTAAACTTATGCCAAGTCTTCTTGTCCCGTGTGGTACAAGGTCAAGGTCTTTCCATGTTTTTATATCTGTCTAGCTCTCTTCTCCGTGTTTTTTTTTTCTACAACTGCTTTTTTACCCTGGGGATTCCAGAACAAGGACTGCCTGGTAATGCTATCAACAAACAGTCCCAGCCAATTGTTGGTTTTTTAAATTGAAAATATATATATATATTTTTTTTTTAAAACAACTAAAACTATGTACAACACTTTTGTCAGGTCTTTAGAGCGTGACGCTTATGATCACATTGCTGCCACTTACTATCTCCTTATGGAGCGGCGGTTACGAAAATTACACCAGCAGGAGGCAGCATTGTCTCAGACCAGCCTGCGCAAGCAGCCAGCATCATCAAATATCATAGCCTCCAGCAAACCACATTTGGAGCCACTCATGTTGTCACCTCGGTGGGTATACATCAAAGTCTCTTGTTGCCATGTTATCCGCTTACGTTCTTTCTCCTGTGTCTTTTACCCTTTGTAGTGATCTTAAGTTCCTTCACTAGCTGATCTTACCATTTGTATGGTCTATAGCAGTGGTTCCCAACCTGGGGTATGCTACGAGGGCTGAGGGGATTCACAATGTGCAGAAGAAACATTTTATGAAATATTATAAAGGATATCGTATAAAAATCTGCTGAACAGAACCAACAAACGCAGTTGCCAAATTTTCAGCACTTGTCCATATGAAAATTAAATAATGGAACAGACTTAACGCGGAGCCAGACCTGTGACTTAAAATATCGTCTTTGAAATCAGATGTTCGGAAGCTTGTGGCCATGAGAGAACATCTACCATCCCAGTGAACTATGAACTGTTCTAATTTGATTACTGAAGAACTTTTAAGAAATAAATAAATAGAATTATTACCAAGTCACATTTTAAAATGACTTTTAATAAATGTCAACTTCTTTTTGCTGCATATTAAATGCTTAGATCTGTAATATATGCCTCATGTAAAACTAATCCTGTACATTTTATGTCTCCTTATGAAGGCTGCATACGTCTAGCATGGGTGTTAAATGGCCTGTGGGTTACAAAAAGTTGGGAACTGCTGTGTCTATAGAACAGTGTGTTTTATCTTTGTGTCTTATTGCCTGAAGCTCTGTCAGTGGTGTCCTGTCTATAGAACAGTGTGTTTTATCTGTGTGTCTTATTGCCTGAAGCTCTGTCAGTGGTGTCCTGTCTACAGAACAGTGTGTTTTATCTTTGTGTCTTATTGCCTGAAGCTCTGTCAGTGGTGTTCTGTCTAAAGAACAGTGTGTTTTATCTTTGTTTCTTATTGCCTGAAGCTCTGTCAGTGGTGTCCTGTCTATAGAACAGTGTGTTTTATCTTTGTGTCTTATTGCCTGAAGCTCTGTCAGTGGTGTCCTGTCTATAGAACAGTGTGTTTTATCTTTGTGTCTTATTGCCTGAAGCTCTGTCAGTGGTGTCCTGTCTATAGAACAGTGTGTTTTATCTTTGTGTCTTATTGCCTGAAGCTCTGTCAGTGGTGTCCTGTCTATAGAACAGTGTGTTTTATCTTTGTGTCTTATTGCCTGAAGCTCTGTCAGTGGTGTCCTGTCTATAGAACAGTATGTTTTATCTTTGTTTCTTATTGCCTGAAGCTCTGTCAGTGGTGTCCTGTCTATAGAACAGTGTGTTTTATCTTTGTGTCTTATTGCCTGAAGCTCTGTCAGTGGTGTCCTGTCTATAGAACAGTGTGTTTTATCTTTGTGTCTTATTGCCTGAAGCTCTGTCAGTGGTGTCTTGTCTATAGAACAGTGTGTTTTATCTTTGTGTCTTATTGCCTGAAGCTCTGTCAGTGGTGTCCTGTCTACAGAACAGTGTGTTTTATCTTTGTGTCTTATTGCCTGAAGCTCTGTCAGTGGTGTCCTGTCTATAGAACAGTGTGTTTTATCTTTGTTTCTTATTGCCTGAAGCTCTGTCAGTGGTGTCCTGTCTATAGAACAGTGTGTTTTATCTTTGTGTCTTATTGCCTGAAGCTCTGTCAGTGGTGTCCTGTCTATAGAACAGTGTGTTTTATCTTTGTTTCTTATTGCCTGAAGCTCTGTCAGTGGTGTCCTGTCTATAGAACAGTGTGTTTTATCTTTGTGTCTTATTGCCTGAAGCTCTGTCAGTGGTGTCCTGTCTATAGAACAGTGTGTTTTATCTTTGTGTCTTATTGCCTGAAGCTCTGTCAGTGGTGTCCTGTCTATAGAACAGTATGTTTTATCTTTGTTTCTTATTGCCTGAAGCTCTGTCAGTGGTGTCCTGTCTATAGAACAGTGTGTTTTATCTTTGTGTCTTATTGCCTGAAGCTCTGTCAGTGGTGTCCTGTCTATAGAACAGTATGTTTTATCTTTGTTTCTTATTGCCTGAAGCTCTGTCAGTGGTGTCCTGTCTATAGAACAGTGTGTTTTATCTTTGTTTCTTATTGCCTGAAGCTCTGTCAGTGGTGTCCTGTCTATAGAACAGTGTGTTTTATCTTTGTTTCTTATTGCCTGAAGCTCTGTCAGTTGTGTCTTGTCTATAGAACAGTGTGTTTTATCTTTGTTTCTTATTGCCTGAAGCTCTGTCAGTGGTGTCCTGTCTATAGAACAGTGTGTTTTATCTTTGTTTCTTATTGCCTGAAGCTCTGTCAGTGGTGTCCTGTCTATAGAACAGTGTGTTTTATCTTTGTTTCTTATTGCCTGAAGCTCTGTCAGTGGTGTCCTGTCTATAGAACAGTGTGTTTTATCTTTGTTTCTTATTGCCTGAAGCTCTGTCAGTGGTGTCCTGTCTATAGAACAGTGTGTTTTATCTTTGTTTCTTATTGCCTGAAGCTCTGTCAGTGGTGTCTTGTCTATAGAACAGTGTGTTTTATCTTTGTGTCTTATTGCCTGAAGCTCTGTCAGTGGTGTCCTGTCTATAGAACAGTGTGTTTTATCTTTGTGTCTTATTGCCTGAAGCTCTGTCAGTGGTGTCCTTTCCTTATTATTATGATCTTCAGCTCTTTCACCTGTGACCTTGACCCTGTGTTATGGGTTGTTGATTTTGTCATTAATTTCCATGACCTTTTGTTGTGGTCTGCTTTGTCAAGCCGTTGTGTTGTACAAGTAGCAAAGCCCATTTATGTCACAAGTACTGTTCATTAATTCTGTGTTTAATGGTAGAATGTTTAAATATGAAAACAAAATAAAGTATAGTAGATCTTTACGATACCTTTTAATTTAGTGATGAGAAATAGGATTTTTGTAAAATATTTAGGAAAGTAAGGAAAATTCACTGTTTAAATATAATAGTATGTTTAAATATTGAACCATTTCTGATGATAGTACAAACAGCTTGACAGTACATGCCAGTATGTGTAAGATGATTGAAGGGTTGTCAGAGAAGAACTTGTGCAAACAGCTACATCGTTGATGTCATCCATAGTCACATTTTCTTACAGCTCCTAGCCTTTTTCTTTTCTCATCATTTCTGTTGGACTTTAAAGATTATTAATTTTATCTTTTGAAATAGGTGTGTCATGAATGTCACAGATACTTAGACAATCTGCATTTTAAGTTTGCTAACTATACGTTTTTGGTTTTTTTAAATAAGTTACCCTGTACAAATGTAGATTAGTAAATACATGCATTTATGAGCATGCTTAAATCTTTGAACTAAAGAACTTTGATCAAATGAAATTTATGAACACAGCTCCACCTAAAATTGTCAGTCATTGCTGGGTCATTTACTGCAGTGGTTTAGATTCAGTTAACGGTGCTGTGTAACTAACTTTATGGCATAACATGTTTCCTCATCTCAGAAAGATGGAAAGAAGGAGAAAGTATACAAATATTTTGGGTCCTCTTTTATGCCTTTCACATTTATTCTTGAATGGAGTATTTGTGTTTGAATATTTTGTTGTAGCTTTTTTTAGTGATATTGTTATGACCTTCAGCTCTTTCATCAGTGACCTTGATATAGTTCTAAATACCTGGGTATTGTGACTTTGAATCAAAGAAAGAAAAAAAAAAGTTAAATCTGAATCTGTTGGTGATTGTTCTAGTCCTTTGACGTTAGCACTGTCCAGATATTTCTAGTTGATGAAGCCTATAGGTTATTTCATTTTTCTACTTGATATTTGATTTGGTTATAAGGCACCAGATTTAATTGTTTGTACGTTCTGTCATTTTTTTTCTGTTTTGTTTAAAGTGATCCATGTCCAAGAGTAGATCCTTTTTTTTTTAACTGTCAAATTAATTTGTAATTAAACTGCTACGTGAATTAAGTTGTCTTGAAATGTCACTTGATTAATGGATTCTGTTTCCATAATTTTGTACAGCTTTTTACTATTTATATATAATTTCTTCCATTTTGTTTACCTTTGAGATGAGTGGAAGGTATAGAATTTTTTGTTTTTTTGTTTAAGATCTCCAGTTGTTGCATTTATTCTGAAAGTTATAAATTATTCTGCATGTCATTTTTAAGTAAAGTCTGAATGTGTTTGTTTATTTCCTTCTTTTGTTTTAAATGATTTGAACGTACAGTAGAACTTTGAGTATCCGCCAGTCTCTGTTAACCGCCCGCACAATGTGGTGATAATTCATATGTCGCACAAAATATTTATTCAGAAACTTGTTTTGACAGAAATTGAATTAGACGTAAAAGAGTTTTGGAAAAGCTACACAATAAAAGATGCAATTTCAATGTCACTGATGCCTAGAAAGATGTTCTGTTTCAATCTATACAAAGAAGCTGGAATAAGTTGTGGCGAGAAATAGATTCCCCACATCTGAAAGAGCTAAAGGGGGCGTGGGTTGCATTGTGGCCAAAAACCAGAAAGATAGTATCAAGGGATGGAACTTTGTCTCGGAGCGCATTATGGTTGTAAAACTAAAAGAAGGAGAAACCATAGTCAACCTGGTCATAGTGTATGGGCCAAATGAGGATGAGAGAGCAGAGGTCAAGGAAGAATTCTTCGAGCTGCTTCAAAGGACAGTGGATGACTGCCTAGATGAAATTATCATGCTCGGAGATTTCAATGCCAGAGTTGGAAATGACCATGCTAGATGGGGTGGAGTTATCGGAAGATATGGAGAAGATACTCTCAGTGACAATGGAAAGCGACTCCTTAGATTCTGCAGTGAGCAGAATCTGATCATTACCAACACAAAGTTCCCCCATAAGCGCATACATGCATACATTAGGTGTGAACCAACAAAGAATGAGAAGTCAGTGATCGACTATGCCATAGTTAGGAGGAGCTCATTCAAATATGTCCGGGATGCTAGAGTCTGGAGGGGGCCAGAGATTGGAAGTGATCACTACCTGCTTACAATCAAAAGAACAACTGAAAGAGTTGCTCAGCCTAGGAACTGCCCAGCACCACGCAAGAAACCAAGTAAACGAACGGAAGAAATGAGCATTAAGACCTACAAGCTGAAAGAGCCAGAAATTAAGACCAGATATCAGGGGCTTATTGCAACAGCGGTGAGAAACACAGAAGAACAACCTGATGACTTGGAAACCCTGTGGCTTAAATTCAAGGACATCATAAAGACAGCTGCTGCAGAAGCATGTGGTGAAGTCCGACTTGGGAACAAGAGAAAGAAGACACCTTGGTGGACAGAAGAAGTCAAAGAGAAAATAAGAGAGAAGAAAATGGCATGGAAACAATACTTAGGAGCTAAAAACACAGCAGGACAAATAGAGAAATATAGAGAATATGTGATACTCAGAACAGAAGCATAGAACAAGGTGCTAGCAGCAAAACAGAAGTCCTGGGAAGAATTTGGAGAAAAGCTAGAAAAGGATGCGCAAGAAAACCAGAAATTGTTCTATAAGACCCTAAAGAACATGAGGAAGGAAAAACAATGCCCTCTTAAATTTATAAAGGACAAGCAAGGCAAATTGCTTACTGCCCCGAAGGAAGTAATGGAAAGATGGAAAGAATATTTCTCAGAACTCCTTGATGGTGAGCAAGGTAGAGCATCAGAAATGATAACCACTAGCACAGAAGAGGATACAAATGGTGATGAAGATGACATAAAGATGGAAGAACTGAAGGCAGCACTGGAGAAAATCAAGATGGGCAAAGCAGCAGGGCATGATGGTATAACACCAGAAATGGTTAAGTACATGGGAGCATCAGGCGACCTATTACTCCTAAGGGTCCTACAGGCAGCATGGTGCAACAAGGCCATACCAAAGGATTGGGAGATTGCCATCATAACACCGATTTTCAAAAAGGGTGACAATCGACAATGTGGAAACCACAGAGGCATATCCCTTCTCAGTGTCCCTGGTAAAATCTACTCT
The DNA here is from genome assembly GCA_024509875.1 of Oreohelix idahoensis. NCBI lineage: Eukaryota > Metazoa > Mollusca > Gastropoda > Stylommatophora > Oreohelicidae > Oreohelix > Oreohelix idahoensis. Next base: position 211,024 of record JAMPIV010002832.1, on the reverse strand, counting down.
AGAATCCTAGAGCAGAGACTCTGACGCCTAGCTGAGCCACAATTGGATGAAGCCCAGTGCGGATTCCGAGCAAACCGAAGTACTCAAGACCTAATCTTCACACTCAGGCAACTGAGTGAAAAGGCCCTTGAGTACAAGAGTGAGATCCATCTTTGTTTCATAGATCTGGAAAAGGCGTTTGACAGGGTCCCCTGGAGCAAACTTTGGGATTGTTTGGCAAGGAAGAACATTCCAGCACCTCTGATTCATGCTATGCAGAGCTTCTACAAGTCTTGCAGAAATTATGTGAGGACAGCAAACTATAAGTCGGAAGAGTTCAGGACCACCACTGGTGTAAGACAAGGCGATATCCTGTCACCTTATCTTTTCATGGACGATGTCATCAAGGCATGTAAGGAGAGAACAAGAAAGTATTCAGTGGGGTACTGGAAGATGAGACAACGATGGAATTGGACAAAGAGTGATGACAATTTTGGATGATTTTGAAAGTGAAGAAGAAGAAAAAGCTGCTGCTGATGGAACAACAAACATAATTAGCCACCGTGAAGCTGAAACTTTGTTGTCAAAATGTATTGACTGGTTTGAGGTACAAGAAGAAACAGATGCTTCTCAATTGTTACTTTTATGTAAAATTCATAACATTGTCTGCCACACAGCTCAAGGGGCAATGAAACAATAGATATAGACTGACTTTTTAATTAGAAAAGAAATATAATTATGTAACGCGGTTTTCTTTTATGTTTCTTTAATGACATTAGAACAATTTTGTATGTGTAAAATGTTGTGTCCTTGTATCTCCTTTCATTTTATTTCCTTTAATTTCTGTATGTTATGTATTACATTATATATTTAGAATATGAATACTGTAATAAAATAAACAAGTTAAAAGACTCGGTCTATTGTATGTTTATAGGTCTATGGTGTTTTTAATACAGATATTCTATTATCCGTCTTTTCGATTATCCCTCATGGTCTTGGTCCGGTACCCTGATGGATAATCAAAGTTCTACTGTATCTCTAAACTGATACACATGTCAAAACTTTGTGTAGTTATTGCTTCTGGGTCTTTCATTATTGTTTTTAATTGTCATGGTATGAGAGGTTGTCTTCATTTTTGTTTGTTTGCTAGTCTAAATATGAGAGGATATTGGGGATCACAGGAACTTTTTGTCATCCCATACCCACACAGAATTTGAGCAACTTATTTGCGTGAAGATTTTTTATTTAGCACACTGATGTTAATTTATTTGTATACTTTTTTCTGTTCCTTCTCTTCTTGTGAATGCCAGTGGTATTTTCAGTATACATGCCAAGTAGTACGGGTTAGTTGTAATCTGTACAGATTTTTCTCGTTTTCAGATCTGTATGGCCGTACATACTTTCCGCACAGGTTTTCACCTAATTATTAACCCTTTACAATTTGATTCGGCTAAAAAGGGTCAGTCCAAAATTGAGAGTGGGAACAAGACCTGAGTATTTTTGATACTAGAGAAGCTTTTGTTTTCTGAATTGATCAATATTCGATTTTTCACAATTTATTATTATTTTTTTTAAGTCATGGCTTTTCGGGCAATCAGATCTTTGTTTCGAGAGCTAAGAGGTGACTTGTATTTGATCTTGGGTCTGATTTAGATTCCCGACAATGACGAAAGTGAATCTAGGGAAAGACTTAGACCTAATAATATTGATGACAGATCAAACATAGGAGTAGTCAATACAACATACTTTTGTTAACATTTGTGACTTTGTAGGAAACCTGCGACCTAAACACACACTAGCTCTAGTTTATCTGGCCACAGACTTGAGACATGATAGCAAAAGTCATAGTGGAGATTATTAAAGCGCCTAAACACTTGGCCGACAGAGGGAACCCTTATGATGATCAGACCGCCTCATTGTAATGCTTCGTATAATTATATTCAACGTGAAGAATTGGACCAAATGTACAAACAAGGAAAATACAGTAAACAATAACTTATTCTTTTCGCCTGTGTGAATGACTTCTCAAAGAATAAAGTCGATGAATGGGTCTTTCTGTATAATTAATTTTTGTAGGCTACAGGTTTTTCAGATTTTTGTACAGGTTTCCGAATTTATGTACTGGTGTTTCAGATTTTTTATACAGGTTTTTCATTTCCTGGGTGTGGCATGTATGTTTCAGTATTTGAAAGTTCTAGAGTATGTAGTCCAATGTATGATTTCCATGTTTATGTGGGTTTTTACTTTGGTATTGTAACTATTTATAGTATTTTCTGTTGTCATTTTTCTTGTAATAAATGTCTAGACCACACCAGCTCCTGGATGGTTTCCTAAACAAGTAGGCAACTTAAGTGTCAGGCAGTATTATAATGTTCTGATAGATCATGACTAATGAACATGTCCAGAAAGAGGCCACTGCACAAAAGAAGGTTATTCCTCATGTTAGAAGGAAGCAGTTCATTTTATTTGGGCATGTTATGAGAAGAAGAAAGCTGGAATATTTTGGGACAACAGGAAAGATTGAAGGAAAAAACGAGATACAGGTTGACAAAGAGAGAAGTTACTGGACAGTTTGACATCATGGTACAGACAGAAGGCATCAACAGAGTTGATAAATAATACTGGAGACAGAAGTTGTGGAGAGACATGATCTCCTATGCCACCAGACATGGTACTTGAATATAGTATGCTTTTTTTTCCTGTTTAATTATACCAGCAGATTTTGTGCAGTGTATGGACTGAATGTTGTCATCTTGTCTTGATATGTTTACGTTATTTCCTATTTCTAGTAAGAAAATGGATGTGGAGAAGACCGAAACTGCATCAGTCTACAGAACCAGTCAAACTCCTCCCCATGCCATAAGTCAACCAAAATTGAAAGATTCCATTACCCAAGCTATAACGGAGAAGAAGAAGAAGGCTGGGCCATCTTTTTCCAAAATTGCAGTTCTCAGCTCGTATTTTGAACGCAAAGCTGCCCAGGAATCTGGCCGTAGTGCACAGACGTCACCCCCTCAACGGTCGCTCCCATGGAATAGTGGAAAGAACAGGAAGTAGGCTTCCATATTAAAAGTGTTTCTATCCTGACCCGCATGATTTGCACGTAGTCAGTTTGGAGGTTTTATTACATGTTGTTTTGCTATTGGACGAATCCCTGCATAGTTGTGCCAGATTTTCAGTTGACCTCAATTTAGTTATTCATTTTCATGCAGATTTGCTTATTATTTGGATAGATTGTGTTTAGATAATGTCAGAATTTGCCTTTTGAATCTGAAACTGTTTGTGCAAGTTTGGTGCATTGAAAATATTTGCATGCGTTTGTGTGTTGCATTGGAGCATTAACAGAAAGTGCTATTTTGTCTTCAGTTGTTATTATTCTTGTGTCAGTTCTTTTCTGCTTTAAAAAAATTGTTTTGACTATATCAACATTCATTGCCTATCTTGGTGTCCGTCTGACTTCATACCCAGCTGTGAGAAAAAAACTTTAGGTATTTATTTACCTTTTTTTTTATTTTAAATGGTACTAGACCAAACACCCGATTCAAAATTCAGGCCTCTATGTATCATGGGCTAACTTTTATACTATAATAGTCTTTCTCTCAACTGGCCTGCAGTCCTGTTCCTATGAAAACAGAGATGAAACTTATATCACTTGTTTACAGATTTACAGCCTATCCATTTGTCATACTAAATTATTATAATGGTCAGACATTTTTTCTTATTCTTTTAAAAATGGGATATTTGCATATTTGAGTGTCGTTTGTATTATATTGTGTGACATCTGTAAGCGTGCAAGTCATCCTCATCAGTAAGTGGAATATTTCTAAGTTTGAATCAATTTTACCATATTAAGTGACATATTTGTATATTTGAATCACCGTTATTGTTTAAATTTGATATTTGTATGTGTAAATCACCTTTATCGTATTAAATGGGATACTTTTATGTTTTAATCACCTTTATCGTATTAAATTAGATACTGTTAAGTGTGAGTCACCGTCATCATATGTAGACTGTTTGTCAGTTTGGAAACCACTTTCCTTAGTAAGTGAGATACTTTTAAAATTGAAAGTGTTATTTAAGAAGATAAAGGCAAAATTGTAGGTTGCATTTATATGTGACCAATAGTATTAATTATTTTGTCATTTTCTGTTAATTTATCGCGGGATATGGGTTTGATTAATTTGTAGACAGATTACACCAGAAGACTCAGCAGCAAGTGTTCAGTAACACTGCAAATGCAATTACTTTATATTGATTTTTCACTTCGTTATCACCACTTAAGGAGTGAGAAAAGAGAAAGAAAATACGAAGCAGCTAAATTTCATTTAGTTTTAAAGGAAGAGATGAATTATCAGGGAAAACAATATGAACATTCTTTGCTAATCCAGAGTAAATATTTGCCAACATATGACTTGAGTCAGTCATCACCATCATCATGTCTGTTGTTGCTCCTTAAGGAGCATGGAAACACCCCTACAGCTAGTCTCCTTACAGGAAGCCAGCACCCAAGCTTTCAAGTGCTCTTGCAGTCATTAATTTTCATGATGAGGTTGCCAGTCCCACCCACAGCCTCGTATGTTGATGAGGTTGCCAGTCCCACCCACAGCCTCATATGTTGATGAGGTTGCCAGTCACACCCACAGCCTCATATGTTGATGAGGTTGCCAGTCACACCCACAGCCTCATATGTTGATGAGGTTGCCAGTCCCACCCACAGCCTCATATGTTGATGAGGTTGCCAGTCCCACCCACAGCCTCATATGTTGATGAGGTTGCCAGTCACACCCACAGCCTCATATGTTGATGAGGTTGCCAGTCACATGCACAGCCTCATATGTTGATGAGGTTGCCAGTCCCACCCACAGCCTCATATGTTGATGAGGTTGCCAGTCACACCCACAGCCTCATATGTTGATGAGGTTGCCAGTCACACCCACAGCCTCATATGTTGATGAGGTTGCCAGTCCCATGAACAGCCTCATATGTTGATGAGGTTGCCAGTCCTACCCACAGCCTCATATGTTGGTGAGGTTGCCAGTCCCATGAACAGCCTCATATGTTGATTAGGTTGCCAGTCCCATGAACAGCCTCATATGTTGATGAGGTTGCCAGTCACACCCACAGCCTCATATGTTGATGAGGTTGCCAGTCCCACCCACAGCCTCATATGTTGATGAGGTTGCCAGTCACACCCACAGCCTCATATGTTGATGAGGTTGCCAGTCACACCCACAGTCTCATATATTGATGAGGTTGCCAGTCACAACCACAGCCTCATATGTTGATGAGGTTGCCAGTCACACCCACAGCCTCATATGTTGATGAGGTTGCCAGTCCCACCCACAGCCTCATATGTTGATGAGGTTGCCAGTCCCATGAACAGCCTCATATGTTGATGAGGTTGCCAGTCCCACCCACAGCCTCATATGTTGATGAGGTTGCCAGTCCCACCCACAGCCTCATACGTTGATGAGGTTGCCAGTCCTACCCACAGCCTGATATGTTGATGAGGTTGCCAGCCCTACCCACAGCCTCATATGTTGATGAGGTTGCCAGCCCTACCCACAGCCTCATATGTTGATGAGGTTGCCAGCCCCACCCACAGCCTCATATGTTGATGAGGTTGCCAGTCACACCCACAGCCTCATATGCTGACATACCAGAGGTAGCAGTTGTCTTATTCTTCAGTCATACTTGTCTTAGCTTGACTTAGATGTAACGGTACGTATAAAGTCATACTTGTCTTAACTTGACTTAGATGTAACACTACATATAAAGTCATACTTGTCTTAACTTGACTTAGATGTAATGGTACGTATAAAGTCATACTTGTCTTAACTTGACTTATATTTAACGGTATGTATAAAGTAATAGTTGTTTGAGAAATATGCCTAGCTTAAGTCGAGGACAGTCTGTGTAGGCATCTGTGGTGCACATTAAAAAATGCATGAAGACCAAATGCCATGAGTGCCCAACTTTTTTCGAACCCTATACTTCTTTGGCCTTCAATGAACTTTCACGGTAACCCCTTGCGTAGTATGAAAAGAAATACATTTTAGAGTGTAACATGCACATGCATACAAGAAAATAAACAGATTAATTAATTTTTCATAAAGAAAACTGTATTCGGTACTTGTCATTTTTTTATATTATAAATTTATTAAATATGTATTAGTAGACACTGGGAAAAATTAGTGAGACCCTTGAATCTGTTTCTTATCAACCAACAGTTTTATTCTTGGGACAGTTTATGAAAAACATTCCTGAATATCATGTAACAAACAATTAACAGACGTGAGTTTGTGTCATGACTAAGACCAAGACTAAGAATTATGATTGACGGAGGTAAATTGTTATAGGATAATATAGTGATCTACCAAATATTGGTGTGCCCCAATGACAAGCTTCTCGTAACCCTGGAGGTACTTACACCGCAGGCTGGAAACCCCTACCATACATGCTAACATTATCTGGAAATAGAACCCTACAGAGAAGGGAGGACCCACAGAAGATGGGGAAGAACAAAAGAAAAATGAACATAAAGAAAAATCTGAAGATATTTGAACAACTATCTTTTGAACTTTGGATATGCTAAAATTGAAACAAGATGTCAAAAAGCCTGTTCAGTGACTTACCTACCAACTGTCACCATTACTCAAACATCAGAATGGAAACTAAATGACAGCTAATAAATAGTATATTCGTACCAGCTCTTTGCTGTCAGTATCAAACACGGTCCCTGACCCAAGCACAGGAGAGGACAATAACATCCTGTCAGATGAGATGTTTAAGAAAAGCCTTAACGTTACCAAGAGAGACAGAATGAGAAATGATGACATAAGAAAAATTGTAGGAACTACATCTTGCAAATAGAATATAAAGAGACACATAAAATCAAGTGGTTTTTTAAGTCATGCAGTTAGTATAATTAGTAAAGTTATTTTTAAAAAAGCATGTACAATTAGAATTTTTCATTACATGGTAAACATGACATACATAATTAGAAAGGGTGTTGCCATAAGCCAGTGGCAACATTTAAATATATTATCTATAGTTACAGACACCTTACATCCTAACTATTACCCAACAGGTGTTGAACAGCATGTGTTCTATCTGTTACACCTTACATCTTAACTATTACCCAACAGGTGTTGAACAGCATGTGTTCTATCTGTTACACCTTACATCCTAACTATTACCCAACAGGTGTTGAACAGCATGTGTTCTATCTGTTACACCTTACATCCTAACTATTACCCAACAGGTGTTGAACAGGATGTTCTATCTGTTACTTTCAAACAACAACAAAATCTGACACAGTATAGTTTTTATTTTATTATTTTTAAGCAACATGTTTTTTCCTGCACGTTTGAGTGAAATGGTGTTTTTTGACTTTCCCAGATCGAAACCGAAACGAGTTGCCCTAAGTCCAAACTCACCTACATCTATTGATTATTCTGATTATGACCATCCACCCCAACGGTAATTGTGAAGCCATCAATACACATATTCACACAGCTTCCAAACTATTATTCATTCATAGCATTTCTCAATATCTTTATTGGGCTTTTTATATGTGCTTTAAAAGAAGACCCTTTAACAGCAAAAGTATATTCTGTTTATGGAAGATAACTTACTGTATGTACATGTTTACAGAGCTTTCTAACTACTATTTATTCACAGCATTTCTCAGTATCTTTATTGGACTTAATATATGGGTTTTAAAAGAACGAGGTGTTTATGAAAGATAACTTTATAATGAGTTTCACTTTTGTTAATTTTTTCTGAAAAATTTGTCTGAACCTGTGGGCTCAACTTATCTTTAAGTTTTGTTAAATTTTGTTTTAAACCTGAAGCTTTTTATTTTTTAAATTTATGAAAAGATTACCTTACATTTTAAAACTCAACTGTTTTATGCCTTGCATGTATAGATGTATTTTAAATTGTACTTTATTACCAAAGGATGTCTTTTAGTACATCAGCAGCTATTCTGGATGTTATTTCAAAGGATGACTTTTAATATATCAGCAGTTATTCTGAATGTTATTTATAAATACTTATACAAATAAACATCTTGTATCAGTAATACATTTTACACATTATTAGTAAATACTTTAAAAAAATATATATAATCTGTAATTCTAAATGTTCTCCATGAATACTGACAAAAATATGCTGCAAATATTATCAGACGTTTCTAAAATATTTTGTATACATTATTGCTGTTAGAAATCTCTTTCACATTGATGGTGCGTTACTTAGACCAGCTTGATATAAATCAAAGTGCACATGTGTGTAGAGGCAGTTACCTTGTATATTGCTCACTAGCTACCTTTCATGCTTGTCCTTAACCTGCACCTTACCTGTTCATTATAGTCACCTTCCAGCTTTCCAGAATATCTATAACCAGCTTCTGTTACAACTCTCTGTTGTTTGTTGAAGTTGTTGTGGTTTACAATTGTTTTACAGGAACACCACCACAAGATCATGTCAATGCTTGGTGCAGGCTTCCTGCAAGGGGACTAGCTGTAGTGGTGACCCCATGCTCCATTAAAGCAAATGAAATGAAAATACCTTAACTGTTGAACATGACGAGGTTTACCTTAACTGTTCAGTTTGAACATAACAAAGTTTACCTTAACTGTTAAGTTTGAACATGATGAGGTTTACCTTAACTGTTAAGTTTGAACATCATGAGGTTTACCTTAACTGTTAAGTTTGAACATGACAAGGTTTACGTTAACTGTTTGAACATGACGAGGTTTACCTTAACTGTTAAGTTTGAACATGACGAGATTTACCTTAACTGTTTAAACATGATGAAGTTTACCTTAACTGTTAAGTTTGAACATGATGAGGTTTACCTTAACTGTTAAGTTTGAACATGACAAGGTTTACCTTAACTGTTTAAACATGATGAAGTTTACCTTAACTGTTAAGTTTGAACATGATGAGGTTTACCTTAACTATTAAGTTTGAACATGACAAGGTTTACCTTAACTGTTAAGTTTGAACATGATGAGGTTTACCTTAACTTTTAAGTTTGAACATGAGGTTTACCTTAACTGTTTGAACATGACAAGGTTTACCTTAACTTTTAAGTTTGAACATGATGAGGTTTACCTTAACTGTTAAGTTTGAACATGACGAGGTTTACCTTAACTGTTGAGTTTGAACATGACAAGGTTTAACTTAACTGTTAAGTTTGAACATGATGAGGTTTACCTTAACTGTTAAGTTTGAACATGATGAGGTTTACCTTAACCGTTAAGTTTGAACATGACGAGGTTTACCTTAACCATTAAGTTTGAACATGATGAGGTTTACCATAACTGTTTGAACATGATGAGGTTTACCTTAACTTAAGTTTGAACATGATGAGGTTTACCTTAACTGTTGAGTTTGAACATGACGAGGTTTACTTTAATTGTTCATTTTGAACATGATGAGGTTTACCTTAACTGTTAAGTTTGAACATGATGAGGTTTACCTTAACTGTTTGAACATGATGAGGTTTACCTTAACTGTTAAGTTTGAACAAGATGAGGTTTACCTTAACTGTTAAGTTTGAACATGATGAGGTTTACCTTAACTGTTGCCATGCACAATCATTTATTAATCACCTTTTACGACATGGCTGAGTGAGCAGTACTGCTTTCCTTGTTTCCTAATAGACCACTTGGAATTACACACGGCACCATCTCATATCTGTCATCTTGTGCAATTTTTTGTTGTTTTCTGTTATCAAAACATGCCAGATAAAAGTAATTGCCTCTTTCTGGTATAGTAATAAGATTGCTTGTGCTCATTGACCTCTTTCAAAATATCGTCATTAGTCTTGTAGGCCGTCTAGGGCAAACCCACATCTCTGTGGTATCTGACAGTCTGCTGGACTGCTTATTTAGTTATCCATGATTTACTTCCATATTTTAGGATCAGCTGTGTGTATCCATAGAGATACATAAGGAATAGGACTACCACACCTTCTGGCATGTCATAGAAGGCAGCTGATATGATGGGGATGGCAACCTAATCATTGCAAGATGATTTGATTGGTTGCTGCAGGCTACCTCCAGCTTACAGTGGTGGCTCCATGCTTGGTCAATGACAACAGCAGAAAATTATGAATGATAAAATTAACAGAGATTTGTGGCATTGGTTGCTGTTCATTTTCTGGAATGTTGTTTTTTTCTTTCTCTTTTGTTTTTTTAGTTACATCTTCCACCTGATGCTTTTTTTGTGCAGCAAGGCTGTGGACTTGAAATTTGCTTGTTATTTGTTCATAATATCTCATGGTAAAATTGTAACAGTTTTATCTCATATGTATATTACCTTGTGTGTCCCAGGCTACATATAGTTATATAAACCAAATGGACCTTGGAATACATGCACACACACACACACACAGATAGACACACAGACGAGAGAGAGAAGGGGGGGGGGGCCACTTAGAGAAGTTTTGTGGTTTACCCCCAAATGAAGACATTCCTGCATGTTTAGTTTTGATAAGTGATCTGTCATTGTAAATATAAACTGAAAGTACCCAGATGTCCTTCCTGTGTACAGTTGTCATAAATTGTTGATTTGTCTTTCAAGTTTAATTAACATTTTGTTGTTTTTTTTTTTTTTTTAAATATTCTTTCGTTACTCACCCAGGAGCTCTTGACCTTGACACTTTAAATTAATATGCATTTTGAATTGCATCTTCTCTTACTTACTTATCTACTGTACTTATTGCTGTCAATGGCTATTTACTCCTTATAGCTTAGACTCTGGTCAGATAATCATCATCATCACACAACAGCTTCCCAAGGAGCTCAGACCTTCAACAACCTTGACCTGCCAAATCTTCCTGTCCTGTGCTATCAGTGCCAGGTCTTACCATATTTTCTTCATGTCTGTCTCCAGTTCTCTTCTCCATGTGTTCTGTGGTCTCCCTCTTACCCTGGAGATTCCAGAACATGGACTGCCTTGTATGGTTCAGCCAATGGGTTTCCTCAGTGTGGGTCCTATCCATCACCAGCGTCTTCTTGTCATCTCAATCCACTGGTGCTTGTCTGGTTCTTATCATCTCAATCCACTGGTGCTTGTCATCTCAATCCACTGGTACTTGTCTGGTTCTTGTCATCTCAATCCTCTGGTTCTTGTCATCTCAATCCACTGGTACTTGTCTGGTTCTTGTCATTTCAATCCACTGGTGCTTGTCTGGTTCTTGTCATCTCAATCCACTAGTACTTGTCTGGTTCTTGTCATTTCAATCCACTGGTGCTTGTCTGGTTCTTGTCATCTCTATCCACTGGTGCTTGTCTGGTTCTTGTCATCTCAATCCTCTGGTTCTTGTCATCTCAATCCACTGGTACTTGTCTGGTTCTTGTCATCTCAATCCACTGTGCTTGTCTGGTTCTTGTCATCTCAGTCCACTGATTCTTGTCATCTCAGTCCACTGGTTCTTGTCTGGTTCTTGTCATCTCAGTCCACTGGTTCTTGTCATCTCAGTCCACTGGTTCTTGTCATCTCAGTCCACTGGTTCTTGTCATCTCAGTCCACTGGTTCTTGTCATCTCAGTCCACTGGTTCTTGTCATCTCAGTCCACTGGTTCTTGTCATCTCAGTCCACTGGTTCTTGTCATCTCAGTCCACTGGTTCTTGTCATCTCAGTCCACTGGTTCTTGTCACCTCAGTCCACTGGTTCTTGTCACCTCAGTCCACTGTCCACCTCAGTCCACTGTTCTTGTCATCTCAGTCCACTGGTTCTTGTCATCTCAGTCCACTGGTTCTTGTCATCTCAGTCCACTGGTTCTTGTCATCTCAGTCCACTGGTTCTTGTCATCTCAGTCCACTGGTTCTTGTCACCTCAGTCCACTGGTTCTTGTCACCTCAGTCCACTGGTTCTTGTCATCTCAGTCCACTGGTTCTTGTCATCTCAGTCCACTGGTTCTTGTCACCTCAGTCCACTGGTTCTTGTCACCTCAGTCCACTGGTTCTTGTCACCTCAGTCCACTGGTTCTTGTCACCTCAGTCCACTGGTTCTTGTCACCTCAGTCCACTGGTTCTTGTCACCTCAGTCCACTGGTTCTTGTCATCTCAGTCCACTGGTTCTTGTCATCTCAGTCCACTGGTTCTTGTCACCTCAGTCCACTGGTTCTTGTCATCTCAGTCCACTGGTTCTTGTCATCTCAGTCCACTGGTTCTTGTCATCTCAGTCCACTGGTTCTTGTCACCTCAGTCCACTGGTTCTTGTCACCTCAGTCCACTGGTTCTTGTCACCTCAGTCCACTGGTTCTTGTCACCTCAGTCCACTGGTTCTTGTCATCTCAGTCCACTGGTTCTTGTCATCTCAGTCCACTGGTTCTTGTCACCTCAGTCCACTGGTTCTTGTCACCTCAGTCCACTGGTTCTTGTCACCTCAGTCCACTGGTTCTTGTCACCTCAGTCCACTGGTTCTTGTCACCTCAGTCCACTGGTTCTTGTCACCTCAGTCCACTGGTTCTTGTCACCTCAGTCCACTGGTTCTTGTCACCTCAGTCCACTGGTTCTTGTCATCTCAGTCCACTGGTTCTTGTCACCTCAGTCCACTGGTTCTTGTCACCTCAGTCCACTGGTTCTTGTCACCTCAGTCCACTGGTTCTTGTCACCTCAGTCCACTGGTTCTTGTCACCTCAGTCCACTGGTTCTTGTCACCTCAGTCCACTGGTTCTTGTCATCTCAGTCCACTGGTTCTTGTCATCTCAGTCCACTGGTTCTTGTCACCTCAGTCCACTGGTTCTTGTCACCTCAGTCCACTGGTTCTTGTCATCTCAGTCCACTGGTTCTTGTCATCTCAGTCCACTGGTTCTTGTCACCTCAGTCCACTGGTTCTTGTCACCTCAGTCCACTGGTTCTTGTCACCTCAGTCCACTGGTTCTTGTCACCTCAGTCCACTGGTTCTTGTCATCTCAGTCCACTGGTTCTTGTCATCTCAGTCCACTGGTTCTTGTCATCTCAGTCCACTGGTTCTTGTCATCTCAGTCCACTGGTGCTTGTTTGGTTCTTGTCATCTCAATCCACTGGTACTTGTCTGGTTCTTGTCATCTCAATCCACTGGTACTTGTCTGGTTCTTGTCATCAGTTCCACATTGGTGACATTGTTATACCACATCAGTCCTTCTATTCTAAGCAAGCACACATTTATGAACGTCTGTAGCTTTTTGCTTCTTGTTTTTTTAATGTTGTCCATGTTTCAGAGCCCTACAATAGGATGTCACGTATTAATATGCTGAGTTAATTCTACTTGCCTAATGTGTCAGGTGTGAAGCTGATTGGATGCATCCTGTATTTGGTCCAGTGCATGCCCCATTCTCTGTATCGCATCACACGATGAGTCTCAGTGAAAGTGACCAATAAGATTAATGTGTAAGAACCACTTTGAGACCCAATTTTTTATAGTCTTGCATTGTGAATGTTTCACCTAAATACTGTTTGTATAATGGTACTGCTTCTTTCAAGTGTCAACTGAAAAAAAAATCAAAAGTTATTCATTAGTATGAAAGAAATTTATTTTGCATTAAGGTATTTGTAAAAACTTAGAAATGAAATAGAGAGCAGAAACAAAATCTTTTCTTTTTAAGTATGTTTTTCTCCTTTTTTTTTTTTCTTCTCTTTAAAAAAAAAGCAAAATCCATATTTTAGTGTTGATAATGATAAATTTGAGTTGTGGAAATTATATATCGTACTCAAAACTTTTTCATAATTGCATAAACTGCTTTCAGAATTGTTGTGCACTGGACTTCTTAAGAAATTAGGTGATAATAAACATAGGAATGAACGAACACGTTTATTTTAAAAGTATTGAGAATATGGCATGCATGCCATCTAACATTCTATCCATTGTCTAAGCTCATGAGGGTAAACTGTCAACAATTAATTGTACATTTTTTATTGCTCCTTGAATGCCTAGAGGGATAAACACATTCTTGCCCATTCTGAAAAATTACTGTCTTACACACTTCTGTAGCAGAATATCATATTAAAGTGTTGAAAAATATGAAAAACAAACAAGTAAAAAAATGGAATTTCAGCATAGTTCTGCCTTTTAATATAATGTTACTTGTAAGAGATTAATTCTCAGGCATGACTCACTTGTTTAGTCGGTTTCCTTAAACCTTTGCTTTCTTGGTCAGATATGCTTCTGTGAATCGGCTCTGTCTGCGGTAGTCATAATCACTCTGCAGATGCATTCTCCATCCCTTATGTCTGTTATGGTGTCTTGTCTTCGGGTGTTTCTTGATCTTCTCCCCCTTCTGTTCCCTCCCACCCTGTTGTCTCTTACAGGTTCTGTGCCTGGCAACATACACTAGATGTCAGTTTTCGTAACTATATGTCCTAACCATCTCCAACATACACTAGATGTCAGTTTTCGTAACTATATGTCTGTTAAGACAGATTTTAATATTTTGTAGTCAAGGGGAGTTTACATGTTGTAATACTTATATGTACAGGCCAGACGTTGGTTATCTCCCTTGACTGAGTTAAAAATATTTGATCCAGAATTCTCTCGAACCTTCGAGATTGAGTTCAGTTCACGTTTCACGGTTAGCCGCGCATGTGTGACTGTTTGAGCGGGACTGATATGCGGTATCCCGTGACAGTTCGCTCTGGGCGTTTGACCACGCTGGTCAGCCATGTTTTCTAACTGTGTGTTCGGGGAAGATATCTGTGGTGAGATAGAAACGTTGGAGACTCCCCGAGATATTTCTAAAGCCTAGGATATATGGCTAGTATTCATATTGTGCAATGTGTCTTAGATATTGTATTACCAGAGCAGAGGAGGTAAGAAGAATATTTATATTGCTTAGCTTTAAGCCGGGAACTTATACGGCTTATATATTGTATCGCCAGAGAAGTTGAAAAGGATATTTATACTGCTTAAAGCCAGGAACTTATACGGCTTATATATTGTATTGCCAGAGAAGGTGAAAAGGATATTTATATTGCTGAAAGCCAAGAACTTATACGGCTTATATATTGTATCGCCAGAGAAGGTGAAAAGGATATTTATACTGCTTAAAGCCAGGAACTTATACGGCTTATATATTGTATTGCCAGAGAAGGTGAAAAGGATATGTATATTGCTTAAAGCCAGGAACTTATATGGCTTATATATTGTATCGCCAAAGAAGGTGAAAAGGATATTTATATTGCTTAAAGCCAGGAACTTATACGGCTTATATGATAGGAAACTCTTTACAGAGCGATACAACAGGAAGCAATCTGATCATCAGAAGAAGTCCCCCCATCCGACAAGTGTTTCGCCCCAATTACTCCTTTACACTAAGGGGGCGGGCCCACTTGGGTCATGACTCCCAAGCGTCTCAGCTTCCTGTTGTCTTGTATCGAAAATGAACCCATTTCACTTATGGTAGCAACTTTTAAATCCATAACGCCAGCCGTGGAGGCAATTGTGAAAGTAACAAAGAGAAGACAAATTATTCCGTTCGTTCTGTCGCCCTTCACAACTAAGGACACACACTGAGACACTAGCGCGCAGCCAACGAGCTGCGTGCCGCAAGCCACTGAAATTCTGTACCTGACACTCCCTATAGTATACATCGCCTGTTGCCCCAGAGTCACAGCCCTTTCACTAGTACACCAAAAAAAATCAGCGTTGTGGACTTGTAAAAATGTTGGTGTTTTCTGTACGGCAGCATTTATTGTCACGATGTCCATCGCCCATTGCGGTTGTTCCACAGCCAGCCTGATGCCTTTTCGGCAGTTTCACTAAGCCTCTTCAGTGCCCTTGTTCTAGACTCCCTTCAGCCCCAACAGTTTCAATAAATCATACACTGATGCAGCCACAAGCCCTCTTGCGCCCACTTCAACCGCCATGACCCTTGCACTGAATCCATCGTGTCTCAGATCCGCGGATTATGGTGTGTGATTGTTCGTGTTTGTTCTGGAACCACATGCATTCGTGTCCTTTGATAGCTTCACACACACACCCAGTCGGCCACCTGTAAGCCCGACCTGCTGATCGCCTATATCAGCGCAGCACATAATAATAATAATATTTTCATTCTTCTGGAAGTACCCGGCGTTACCCGGAGTTCTCACACCCTTCAACACTATAACTTCAACAGTGATCCCAGAAATAAATAACCATGCACGCCCCCCTTATCAATGTCCTAACCATCTCCAACATACACTAGATGTCAGTTTTCGTAACTATATGTCCTAACCATCTCCAACATACACTAGATGTCAGTTTTCGTAACTATATGTCCTAACCATCTCAGCATACATTAGACATCAGTTTTCGTAACTATATGTCCTAACCATCTCAACATACACTAGATGTCAGTTTTCGTAACTATATATCCTAACCATCTCCACATCATTTTTTTTTTTAATATATAATTTGTCTGAGCTTGCACTTATCTAGTTCTTCATATCTGACTTTCCTTTTGATGATTCTTATTTAAGATGTGTTTACAAATGTCTGTAATCTTTTGTGTAGCTGTTTACAAATGTCTGTAATCTGTTGTGTCGCCTCTTCTCTTTATGAAGTAGCTGTTTACAAATGTCTGTATTCTGTTGTGTCTCCTCTTCTCTTTAGGAAATAGCTGTTTACAAATGTCTGTATTCTGTTGTGTCTCCTCTTCTCTTTACGAAGTAGCTGTTTACAAATGTCTGTAATCTGTTGTGTCTCCTCTTCTCTTTACAAAGTAGCTGTTTACAAATGTCTGTAATCTGTTGTGTCTCCTCTTCTCTTTATGAAGTAGCTGTTTACAAATGTCTGTATTCTGTTGTGTCTCCTCTTCTCTTTACAAAGTAGCTGTTTACAAATGTCTGTAATCTGTTGTGTCTCCTCTTCTCTTTATGAAGTAGCTGTTTACAAATGTCTGTATTCTGTTGTGTCTCCTCTTCTCTTTAGGAAGTAGCTGTTTACAAATGTCTGTATTCTGTTGTGTCTCCTCTTCTCTTTAGGAAGAAGCTGTTTACAAATGTCTGTAATCTGTTGTGTCTCCTCTTCTCTTTAGGAAGTAGCTAAAAGAGATTGAGCAGCACTTTGTTGACAAACATGAGAAGTCTCATTAGATGTTACTGATACTCTACATAACCTAATTTTTTTAAATTTTAATGCATTGTATCACAACAACAATCAGGATGCCGCCGACTTTAATAAATGGTTGCTTGTGTAGAATAGAAGAAGTGAGATGGTACATGGTCAGCAATGTGGAACGGATGATATGGCCCAGACAAGTGCCAGAGATAGGAGGAAGATGCTGGCGACTCCCACTGAGGAAGCCTGTTGATAGTTTTACAAGGCTGTCCTTAGTCTGGAGCCCCCGTGGTAAGAAAGGTAGAGGGATACTGAATGAAGACTTGGAGACAGACGTGACAGACATGAGGAAGACTGGAGACAGAAGTGAAAGAAATGAGGAAGACCTTGAGCCGATGCCACAGGAAGACTTGGCATACATGTGATGAAGGCCTATGCTTCTTGGGGGGTTGAAGGAAGATGATGGAACCACAGAAATAGACAAATCCATATTTGCTGTTTGTATGAACACATGAAAGTATGTAGCCTTTAAGGACATTTTCTATGTGGAATATGTGTGTGCTGTGGGCTATGGATTCTCTGGTATTCTGTTTTGCTCATCTGCTTTCTTGGTTATGCCAAATACTTATTTCTTTCTTTCATGAGAATGATGTATGTTGTTGGTAGTTCAGTTGGAAAGAGATAAACTTAAAAATTTATCAAATTGTTAAGAAATAAACCAAGTTAAATATAAAGGGCAAGATAACTATAAAAATGAGTTATATTACAGAGTGTAATAAAGTTGTGACAAAAAAGTCATAACAAATATGAATGTATTGAAGAGTATTTACCGTAACAGAATTGGTTAAAATGAAAGTCATAGAAGTTGGGAGGAATAAAAAAGTTAATAAAATATTGGAAATAACAAGTGGGAAAAGAATGATATACATGCAAGCACAGACACAGATCTACATTCATTACTCTTAGCTCCCAAGAACATGCCAAGTCCTCCTGTCACGTGCCATCATCTCAAGTTCTTTCTACGTTCTCATCATTTTCACCTCTGTTTCCAGCTCTTTTCTCCTTGAGCATCTTGGTCTATTTCTGCCTCTCTTTCCCTGGAAGTTCCAGAGCAAGGACTAGCTTGTAATGCTATCAACAGACCTCCTCAGAACTACAAGTACATACTATACTTGTCTGCATACTATCATCATCATCTCAACCCATAACCCGTCATGGGTCGTAGGGGTGCCATGGTGGAAGCATCAGCAGACAGGGTCCTCCACTGCTCTCTATTCTCAGCAATGCGTACAAGTGTGGAGAAACCGTGTCCTGCCCATTCTTTGATGTTATCAGCCCAGGATTTTCTTTGCCTTCCTCTTCTCCGTTTACCTTCGACTGTTCCCTGGAGGATCGTTTTTGAAAGGGAGTCATGACGAGTTACATGCCCAAACCAGGCAAGCTTTCGACGTTTCACTATTGACAAAAGTGGTTCTTGATGGCCTGCATAGGTGTTTATCTTCTCTCTAACATAGACATTTGTTTTGTGCTCTTTATAGCAAATGCGCAAAATTCTTCTATAACATTTATGCTCGAAAGCCTGAATCCTTCGCTCCGTATCTGCAGTGAGTGTCCAGCCCTCACACCCATACAAGAGAATAGATAATACAAGTGATTTGTATAATTTGATCTTCACAGGAAAACTGATGTTACTTTTCCAGATCACATTCAACCTTGTCATGGCAGCTGAGGCCATCTCAAGTCTTGCATACTATACTTGTTGTTATATACTGTTCTGTTATTAGTGATTACAAGTTTCGAGAACATTCTCATTCATAATTGTTGTTTATGTGTGTAGGCTTATAATGTGGTAAAGAGATTTCTGTCAATTTGAGTTGGAATGGCAGGTGGTAGTTCTGTGGTTATGGATGAGGAAGCTTGGAGATCTACCTGGTAACTGATGGGTTAGAATTGGAGGTTTGCACAAGGCAGATTTTTATGGTAGCGTAATGCACCACGCTTTGTTAATGTGGAGTTTACCAGTCAACTCTGAGTTGAAATAGTCTTATATCACGTAGAAAAGGAAAAATGCCTGGACAAGTTCTATTTATTGCATAATAACATAAATGTGCTGTTGTTTTAAAAAGCACAAGTTTATTCTTCTTCATACACTCTCAGACGACGTCTGCTTGAATATTTTCAAAGAAAACAGTGGTCAACTTCAGGCTATTTCTATCTCCATAGAGTTGTTCCAAAAGTGGGGTACTGGTGACGATCATTTGGGCTTTTTATGTTCCTCATATGTTACGTATCTTTGAAGCAGATGTTCAGGAGTCGTTTTATCAGCACCACAGTTACACTCATCGGTAGTTCCTATCTTTAGCTTGTTGAACAGGTGATATTCCCAGTCTGTTGTTACCTGTGTGGAGTCTCAGTATTTCTCTTCTGATGAGCTGGTAATATGCATCATTGTGTGTGTCCGATTTGTTTCTGTATCTAGTTCTGATAAAACTCTTTGCCTCTTCAAAAGTTATGCTTGTATCCAGTTCCTTTGTCAGTCTGTCAGCTTGTTCATATTCAAGTTGATGATTACCTTTTAGTACCAATTGTGTCTTTAAAAAAAAAAAAAAGAAGACGTTTTAAAGTATTTAATTGATTTAAAATATATATATCTTTTATTTAAGTTTAATGTTGTTGCTAAGTGCCTTTGTAGAACAGAAAGATATTTTCCAGAAGCATTAAATAGTGTTTTTTAACTTTATTAAAAAGATATTCATAAGAAATGAAAACTGATTCAGCATGCTTTTGTCTAATGCAGTCTAGCCTGGGAGTATTAACTTGCACATATGACAAGGATTTACTGCAGATTTTAATGAATTTGGAGGGACAAAGTTCATTGTAATAAAATTGGAATTTAGAATTATTTATATTGTAATGGTCGGGGAGTAAATTGGTCATGTACATTGTAATTGTGAAGGTCATGTACATTGTAATTGTGAAGGTCATGTACATTGTAATTGTGAAGATCATGTACATTGTAATTGTGAAGGTCACGTACATTGTAATTGTGAAGAAGAGATATCATCATCCTTCTGCTCCCTGTAGACCTTCAACAAATGTCCGCCAGTCCCCACTGTCTGGTGCCGTCAGCTTGAGGTCTTTTTATGTCTTCTTTGTCTCTTGCATTCTTGTCTCCAGTTCTTTTCTCCATGTTTTCTTCTGTCATCTTCTATCTCTGTTAGGCTGGGCATTCCAGAAGACAGTTTGCCTTGTAAGGCTTTCAACATTGAAGTGTCTGTATTGTCCACCTTCTGCATCTTCTTGTTCCTTTGGCACTTGTTGGATTCTTGTCGCCAGTTCCACATCAGTCATCTTGCTATCCCATCACAATCCTTCTTTTCTGTGCAAACTTTCATAAAGTCTTTAGCTTTTTGTTGTTGTTGTCCATGTTTCACAGCCATACGATAGGACCTGACATTTGAGTTAACGGTTTTAGTTTTTGTGGCTTAACGTTTCTGCAGGATGGAGTAACCAGCACCATGCCCAAACTTCCTGTCATTTCTTATGACATGCATGGTAGATTACAGTGTTACTAATCTTTGCTCCTTTTTGGGCTCAGGTAACACACAGAAGAAAAGGTGTAGGTAATGATCCAATGAACAGTAGATGTACTACCTGAAGGCCCATAGATCAGGAGATGACTATTGTTTGCTCACTTTGACACTTGGAGAACCTATAAATTTACACACACATTCTTTGTATTATAAGTTTTTAATGTGCCGAGTAGCTCTGTAGGCATTTTGAAAATTGCTGTGTAGTTTCTGATGGTTGCTGATGAGACAAATAAAGAATAGGATTACTACACCCTCAAGCATGACCTACAAGGCAACTAATATAAGATTGGGCATGGGGCTGACAACCACATCATGTCAAACAAATTGCCACAGAAGAAAGAAGGGATGTCCTTAAAGTGTCTGGTACCCTGGTTGGATATTGTACCCCCTTCCCACAAATAGCATTTCAGGGATGTCCTTAAAGTATCTGGTACCCAGGTTGGATATTGTACCCCCTTCCCACAAAGAGCATTTCAGGGATGTCCTTAAAGTGTCTGGTACCCAGGTTGGATATTGTAACTCCTTCCCACAAAGAGCATTTCAGGCATGTCCTTAAAGTGTCTGGTACCCAGGTTGGATATTGTACCCCCTTCCCACAAAGAGCATTTCAGGGATGTCCTTAAAGTGTCTGGTACCCAGGTTGGATATTGTAACTCCTTCCCACAAAGAGCATTTCAGGGATGTCCTTAAAGTGTCTGGTACCCAGGTTGGATATTGTAACTCCTTCCCACAAAGAGCATTTCAGGGATGTCCTTAAAGTATCTGGTCCCCAGGTTGGATATTGTAACTCCTTCCTACAAAGAAACACACTTGCAAGTATATTTTTATCAGGAAAAACTGTCACAATAGTGGATCCTCCTGGCACGATCCTCCTGGCTGTCACCCCCTCCCTCCCCTCCCCCCATGTGACTGCTTTGTGCAGTTGCAGTGGTGGTTCCATGCAGTGTCAAGGAACATGATGATGATGATTATGACAATTAAAATTGTGCAGAGCTTGAGTCAAAAGGTCGTTTGTATTATCCTCTACCTGAGTAGCACTCCATTTCCATTCTATGATACAGCCGTCAACAGTGTGGCACATATATACACATATACAGGGTCTACCTAAAGTCCTTGTGCAACTTTCAACATTAATAACTTTGGATGTATACACAACAGAAGCATGTTACAAACAGCATATAAAAGCATAAATGATGCGTTAAAAAATATTATTAAAGTTATTAATGTTGAGTTAATATTTATGTTAGATCCTGTAACTGATTACAAATGGCGACAGTAAAAGAAAAGGTTAACTACTATGTGTTGGAAAATCAGACGGAATCATCTGTCATGAAAGATGGCAGTTGTGTTTGTTTGAGTCTAACAAATTTGAACTGTGTTAAACCATGATAAATTATGTTTACAAATGATATTTACAGTGTGCTTCTACCATGTGTACATACAAGTTGCACAAGGACTTTAGGGACACCCTGTATATATATATATGCATGTGACTGTATATATATATATATATATATGTGTGTGTGTGTGTATATATATATATATATATGTATAAAAGGTCAGAATGCTAATAACATGTTGCTGAATCAGGCATGCCTATGTGTATGTAACTTGGGAAGCGGGTATAAACATAGTGATAAATCTAGTTCAAGAAATTGTGTGGAGTCCACTGAGATGTCAAATTTCTTCTCTTCAACATTTATTATGTAGGAACTGAAGGCAGGTGAGCTTTTATATTACGCTGGAGTCATTTTATTTACAAATACTTTTTTGCATCATGCATATATATATATATATATATATATATATTTTTTTTTTTTTTATTCAGATAAACAGGGTGATAGAAAAATCACTTCCAATTTTTAAATTGTAATTTCTTCACTCATGTCTGACAAATTTATATGAAACAAACATCAAAATAAAGACAATGAACTGCTATTTTATTGCATAAAATGCTGTATCACATTAACATCACAGCTGAGTGTGAGATCCAGCCTGTTCAGCACATGACCTCAGAGCTGGCAGGCAGAAATTGTTACTCTCTCTTGTAACATCATCATGATGATGATGCAACATCAGGTTATTGCCTATTTTAGATTTTTGTTTCTGGAAACAATAATGAAAACTTTAGTCAAATGGTAGAATGAAAAAAAAAAATTACAAAAACACACAAATAGTAATACGTCTTTGTAAAACGTATTACCATTTGTGTGTTTTTGTTATTTTTTTTTTTCAGGACAAGAAAAACCTGTGTTGCGGCCACAAGGCCTTCGTCAGGGACAGACAAACAAGAGACAGGAGGGAAAGAAAGTGAGAATTAAGTGGAGAAATATAGAAATAAGAGAAACAATACTCCCTTAAGTTTTGTCACATGTTGGAGCAAAGATGGCTGCCACAAAACCCAGTCAAAACTAGTCAAATGGCAGTAATTGTTCTTTCATTTGATACTTGTTTCATGTATATCCAAGAGATGAAAGTGGGGATGTAAAAATGTGGAAAGACTTTTCAAACACCCTGTCCTATCACTGTGCTAGCTGTTAGATGACTATAGATATAATTTAGAGATAGCACCTAGAACAAACAATACTAGATATTTTTCTTCTGCAACAAACTATACTGAATATTTTTCTTCTACAACATACTATACTGGATATTTTTTCTACAAGAACAAACTATAGTTGGTATTTTTCTGCTAAAACAAACTATACTAGTTATTTTTCTACTAGACCAAACTATACCTGATATTTTTCTACTAAAACAAACTATACTGAGTACTATTATCTGGAGGGCTGACAGAGGCACAGTTTTTTTTTTTAATGCTGCTTTTCCACACTGTCATCATTCACATTCCATTTTGCACTTGTTATATAAGAAAGACAATTTTATTAGCTGCTGAATTTTGAATGAATCCATGAACACCAACATTGAATGAATCCATGAACACCAACATTGAAAACTCTTGTGACTGATTCATTTATAAATTACCCTTTGACTCCAGAGGGAGCCCTTCTGTTACTTGCCATCAGCTGTAAATCTGTCCATGTGGGGAAGACATGGAAAGAGCTTCTTACTGACAGGAGTATTATTTCGCTCTGTTGCTACAAATGACCTTTCACAATCATTATTCAGTCTATCCCATTATAAAATACTCCTACAGCGTGCGCTTGCATTTAGAAATATTTGCTACAAAACAGTGCCATACAGCTTGAACTATGCTTTTTTTAATTTGTTTCTACATTTCATTCAGAAGCTTCCTCTTTCATCATGTACCATGGCTGGCATCGTCGGCGATATCGTCTCTCCACAGCTGTCTGTCTCCCAGTACTATTTATCAACTCTGTTGATGCCTTCTGTCTTGCCATGATGTCAAACTGTCAAGTAACTTCTCTCTTTGTTGTTCTGTGTCTCGTTTTTTCCTTCAATCTTTTCCTGTTATAAAATATTCCAGCTTTCTTCTTCTCATAACATGCCCAAAGAAAGTCAACTGTTTCCTGGTAACATGATGAGTAAGCTCCCTTTGTGCATTGACCTATTTCAGGACATCCTCGTTACTATTTTTAGCTGTTTATAGAATTTGTATAATTCGTCTGTTAGACCACATCTCTGTTAGACCACATCTCTGTTAGACCAGACCACATCTCTGTGGTCTTAAGTGCATTTCCTACTTGTTTACTAATTTTGCATGACTCACTTCCGTTATGTCAGGATTGGTTCCATATAACACTGAAGAACTCTCTTTCTTACTTCCATTGACAAAGAATTGTTGCATAACATACTTGTCATTTACATTCAGAAGCAAGTCACTGTAAACTACGATATATAGAAAATTATAAATTGTGAGCAGCTTTCTGGAAAAGCACAATGGAGGGATAAGGATATCGGTGGCTTGAGATTTGAGGCAAATCTGTAACTTCATCTTTTTTTTTCTTTTTTTTTTAAATTTTGGCGAGGCACATCACATTCAACCTAGTTGGTTATATTAGGGCACATGTCTAAATATACAGGACCTTTAGGTCTGAGTTAGTATTTTTTTTTTTAAATCTTCATCTTTCCAACTACAGAGCTGGATGTTATAAAGTATAGAATCCCGGTAAAGTCATTAAAAACTAACAGACTTCATGTCACATCTTGCTTCTGTGGTGTAGTGGTTCAAAATCTTCATTTGCAAGGGAAAGGTCATGAGTTTAAATTCTTCTAATAAAATTATATTTATTACCCTAGTTTCTTCTTTAATATCTTTCTTTTCCATTTAAAAAAAAAAAAAAATTATTGTCCAAAGTTAAGGGAAAGAGCTAGTAACTTGAAAAGAAGTATTTAATATGATTGTTTGTTCCACTAACAATATCAGACGTAGTTATCAATAATTATATTTGCTTAGTTATAATCTGAATGCTTTCAAAACTTTGATCATACCTTTGTGTTGCATATAGTTGTGATATTTTAGAAATTTTGATTGGTTTAGTTGGCATATTATACCATGTTTTTTTTTAGTGGCAAAATTATGCATGGGATGCTTTCATTTTATACGAGTATGTGCTAGTGGCATATAAGTAATGGGAAAGGGGGATGGTTGCTGAAACATTTGCCCCTAGGTGGCTCTCGTCTTGAGAATGGTGGGGGAGAGTTCATGGTTAGATCATTTTTCCTTTGAGAAGGGTAGCATTGTAAGTAACTTGCCAATTATTAGTAAAGACTACTTGACTTGTCAGCTAACTTCTGAAATAGAATACTTTGTATACTCAGTAAGCTCATGAACAACAAAAAATAACACTTTGTATACTCAGTAAGCTCATGAACAACAAAAACAATTTACAGTAGATAATTTAACTTAATACTGTATCACTTGATAGATTTGCAGTAGGTATGAACTAGACAACTTGACAGATTCATAAAATTTATCAGCTAGACATCGTGATAGATTCACAACATTTATAAATCTTGGTAGATTTATAAAATGTATGGACAAGACAAATTGATACATCCACACAATTTAAACTAGACAACTTGATAGATCCACACAATTTGTAAACTAGACAACTTGATACATCCACACAATTTGTAAACTAGACAACTTGATAGATTCATAAAATATGTGGACTAGACAACTTGATAGATCCACACAATTTTTAAACTAGACAGCTTGATAGATCCACACAATTTGTAAACTACACAACTTGATAGATTCATTAATTGTATGGACAAGACAACATGATAGATCCACACAATTTGTAAATACAGTTTGTGGACAATTTGATAGATTTACAAAAAGTGTAAACTAGACAAGTTGATGAATTCAAATTGTATTAATTAGGCAGTGATAATGTATAACAGTCTGTGCATTAGACTTCATGATAGGTAAGTTTATGAACAGATAGCTCCATAGATTTACAAAATTTATAAACTTATACAGCTTGATAGGTTCACAGATTTTATTAACTAGGCAACTTGATAGACATAATTTATGACTCTAGATAATTTGATAAATCACAAATGTTAATACAGTTGACATTCAAAAATCCGGCAACATCCGGACCTGAGGAGTGCCGGATTTTTTAATATGCCGGATTTTTTATGGTTATATATGCTGTATATATTTAACAGACAATGACTACCTGTACAGTCCTGTAAAGAAAGAAAATTAAAAACTAAATGAAAAGCAAATGAAATTTTGATGTTCATCAACTAAATAAAACAGTTCTACAGAATTTTAGTTCAACTGAATAAAATAGTTCTACAGAGTTTTAACAGAAAACAGTGGCGCGCCAACGCGGTAAATTAAAAAATGCGCCCCGAAATCCATGCCGGAAATCTGAAGGAACCAGATTATCGATGGCCGGATTTTTGAATACCAACTGTATATTAACAGAATATATAAACCAGACAGTTTGATAGAACATTTGTGACCTTAACAACTTTGACACGTTTGGAAGATTTACAAAAATGTCTGAACAAAAGGGTGATTGAAAAGTCGTGACCTATTTTTAAATTGTCACTTCCTCACTCCTGTCAAGCTAACAAGCATCATAATAAAACAGGTCACATTAACGTAACAACTCGACATGAGATCTGGTTTGTTCAGCACGATTTCATTGCGGGCAGCCAGTTTAGCTGTGTCTCGTAGTGTCAGTTTATTGATCATATTAGATTAGATTTTATTTTGTTTTGCTTCTGGCAATTAAAACTACACATACAAAAAAAACATTATTTGTCAAGTGGCAGTTTTTGCTTATTATTTTGATATCTGTTTCATGTATATCTAGTGGATACAATACAGGATATATCTAGTGGATACATTACAGGATATATCTAGTGGATACAATACAGGATATATCTAGTGGATACAATACAGGATATATCTAGTGGATACAATACAGGATATATCTAGTGGATACAATACAGGATATATCTAGTGGTTACAATACAGGATATAACAATTTAAAACTAGGAAGTGACTAGCCAATCATCCTGCAGACGACTTGATTGGTTCATTAAGCTTATGAGCAGTTAGTGGGGGAAAAATCTTATGAAAGGATAAGAATTTTAGTACTATTATTGCTATACCGTCAGCTTAATGTTTTTCATGATTTTACTCATGCATTCTTACATACATTATACAGTTTATAAAGTTGCATTTTAAATATTAATTTGCATGGCTTGCGTGCATTTGTTCAATCACATGATCACTTGTGTTTTCTCATATTGGCATTTATGCCCATTGAAGTGCTTGTGTGTACTAGTTTGCTGCTTAATTGAGCAACTCTTTACATCAGCAATTCTGCCTTGTTGCTTGATCGTATTTGTTATGTGTGCTCATAGAATCAAATAGATTGCCAAATATCAACACCATTTTGTTGCATACTTGTTGCATTTAGCTGTATGGTTTAGAGTAAAGTAATATTGTTCTGAGTTGCCATTAGTTTTTCTTACACTGGTGCGATGTATATTCCTGCTGTTGCATGATTTATGAAGTTGTTTTATTAAATATTTTTATTTGCCTCATTGTATTTCTATACACTTTAGTAGTACATTCGTCATAAAGTATACTTATACACATTAGTAATACATAGTGTGTAATGTGTGCTTAAAAACCTTAGTAATACATGTTTTACTTATACACTCAGTAATACACGCTTCATAAAGTATGCTTATACACTTTAGTAATATGTACATTGTAAAGTATACTTTCCAAGAGGAATTAGATGGACAACATTTTCTACACTGGAAGACCTGGAATATGCAGATGACATTGCACTACTCACACATTCACATCAACACATCCAAGAAAAAGCCAAAAGACTGAATAAGTATAGCCAGCAGGTGGGTCGGAACATCAATCTGAAGAAGACAGAGGTCATGACACTCAATGTGGGCAATCCTGAGCCAGTAACAATAAGGAACCAGAAGCTAGAACAGACAGGCACATTTACATACTGAGGATGCATAGTAACACCAGACAGCGGAACAAGCAAGGACATCAACAACAGAATGAATAAAGCGAGAACAGCCTTTGTTAGTCTCAACAACATCTGGAAGTCTTCCCAGTACAGCACAAACACCAAATTAAGACTGTATGAGAGCTGTGTACTTTCTGTGCTTCTCTATGGTGCGGAATGCTGGAGAGTAACAGAGAAGGAAATGTCAAAACTGTCCTCTTTCCACACAATGTGCCTAAGAAAAATGTACCAAATCTTTTGGCCGAATACCATCACCAACCAAGAACTACTTATTCGGAGTAACCAAGAGGACATGCACACCATCATAACTGGCAGATGCTGGAGTTGGGTTGGCCACATCCTCAGAAGGGACCCTGCTGCCATTACAAGAACAGCTATGCTATGGACCCCCGAAGGAAAGTGAAAGAGAGGCAGACCAAAAACAACTTGGCGGAGAACTGTGGGGGCGGAGATGCAAAGAATGAACCAGAGTTGGGGCACTGTACGAAGGATGGCCGCCGACCGAAAAATGTGGAAGCAATTTATTGCTGCCCTACAAGATGCCACCAGGTGTGATAGACACTGGCTGCTTTGACAGTCTGCGGCTAAGGATCAGAGAAGAATAAAGTATACTTATACAACTTAGTAATATGTACATTGTAAAGTATACATACACACTTTTAGTAATACGTACTTTATAAAGTATACTGTACACCTAAGTAATATGCAACTGAGGTTCAAAGATGTGTGCAAGAGAGACATGAGGGCACTGGGATTAAATTCAGCAACCTGGGGAAATGAAGCTGCCGATCGCACCAAGTGGCAATTCTCTCTACGGCACCATCTCAGATTAAGCCAAAAGAAACTCACAAGCAGAAAAGAAAAAAAAACATCAAAAGGAACACCAGGAAAAAGAAAAGCAGCTGAGGGCTGTCACCTCAGGGTCGCATTCCCATAATCAGTTATGACTTAAGGGCTGTCACCTGAGGTTTTGCATTCCCATAGTCAGTTATGACTGAAGGGTTGTCACCTCAGGGTCGCATTCCCATAGTCAGTTATGACTGAAGGGCTGTCACCTCAGGGTTGCATTCCCTTATCCAGTTATGACTGAAGGGTTGTCACTTCAGGGTTGCATTCCCATAGTTATGACTGAAGGGCTGTCACCTCAGGGTCACATTCCCATAGTCAGTTATGACTGAAGGGTTGTCACCTCAGAGTTGCATTCCCATAGTCAGTTATGACTGAAGGGTTGTCACCTCAGAGTTGCATTCCCATAGTCAGTTATGACTGAAAGGGCTATTTTATATATATATATATATATGTATACACACAGACACACACTCACATATATATAAATTATCTTATTATATAATATGTACTTAATAAAGTACTTTATAAAGTTGGCTTATACACTTTAGTAATTTATACTCATACACTTCAATAGTACTGACTTGATAAAGTATGCATGCACACTGTAGAAACACTTACTTCATATTGTATATTTACACACATGTTTAATATACCATATTTCATCCATTCTAAAATGCCATTGATTGTAAGACACGCCCATTAGATGTACTTCACTGGCAAGGGAAGATACTGAAATGCCAAGAATAAATTGAGAGCAAAAAAAAACTGCATAACCAGAATAAAATGTACAGACATTTGATATTATAGCATGTTTTAAACTAGACTTGTACCACAAGAAAAAGGAACGCTGGCAATGGATAGGGGACACACACAAACACACACACACACAAACACACACACGGGAACTTGTGGATAATTTTACAATGCAGTTCTTGTTATGGAATCTCCAGGACAAAAGAGCAGAGAAAAACTGAAAGAAAAAAACAAAGAGAAGGGAACTAGAGATGGAAGTGAAAAATGATGAAGACGACGCTGAATGATGACCGTGAGCTAGAAGCACAAAACAGGAAGTCTTGGCATAAGTTCCTTGTAGTCCTTGTTCTGGAATCCCTAGGGTTAAAGGTCAAAGACAGACTGAGAAAAACACACAGAGAAGATAACTGGAGACAGAAGTGAAAATGATGAGGAAGACCTTGAGCTGATGGCACAAGACAAGACTTGGCATAAAGCCTATGCTCCTTGGGGATCATGATGAAAGCATGTTTTACTAGCTCTGATGATAATTTTCTTTTACTAGCTCTGATGATAATTTTCTTTTACTAGCTCTGATGATAATTTTCTTTTACTAGCTCTGATGATAATTTTCTTTTACTAGCTCTGATGATAATTTTCTTTTACTAGCTCTGATGATAATTTTCTTTTACTAGCTCTGATGATAATTTTCTTTTACTAGCTCTGATGATAATTTTGTTTTACTAGCTCTGATAATTTTCTTTTTCTAGCTCTGATGATAATTTTCTTTTACTAGCTCTGATGATAATTTTCTTTTACTAGCTCTGATGATAATTTTCTTTTACTAGCTCTGATGATAATTTTCTTTTACTAGCTCTGATGATAATTTTCTTTTACTAGATATGATGATAATTTTCTTTTACTAGATATGATGATAATTTTCTTTTACTAGCTCTGATGATAATTTTCTTTTACTAGATATGATGATAATTTTCTTTTACTAGCTCTGATGATAATTTTGTTTCACTAGCTCTGATGATAATTTGGTTTTAGTAGCTCGTTAATTACACTGGTAATTGGTCATTTAATTATTACTGTAGTTGAGGCTTTAAAAAAAACCAGAAAGTATTTTTAATGAAGTATGTTTAAAAACTTTAAAAAAAAATGAACAACACTGTACAACTTTGTTTTCAGAACTACCATAGTTTTTTTAAAAGCTCGTACTGATACATCCAATTTTTACACAATATTCCCCATCTTCTTTACATATGTTGCCTGGCGATCTCCCTCACACCTGTTGACTACCCCTCCCGCAGCTTTCTGTTGACAGCGATTGTAAGATGCTATTGATTATAGGATGCTATTGATTATAGGATGTACCCCAATATCACCTTGTTAAAATGTAAATAAATGTGCTACTTAGAATTGATGAAAAATGGTAATATATATTAAACAGTTGAGTACTTAGCAAACACATATGACACATAACATTCTTATACATGGTAATATATGTGTTTTATTTCGTATTCTTATGCACATTTGAGTAATTACATTTCTCACACTGTATTCTTATACACTTTTGTAAACACAAACTTCAGAAAACTTCTTGTACATTTTGGTAACACCTGTTTAATTGAATTTATTTGTACACATTGGCAGTACATGCTCCAGTTATTAAACCTGCAACGTATGGCTTAATCAGTATGGTTGTGCACATTAATAGACATCTTTATCATTATTGAGCAAAATTTCATAAGTATTTTCATACAGTTAATTGTAACTGATTTCCATGGTGAATGTAAACTTTAGCAAAACATTTCACACTGTGTCTTCGTAAATTTTAACAAAATATGTGATTTTTGTAATACTCTGAAATGCATTAGCACTGCATATTTCATACAGATTCTGATAAACGTATAATAATACTTCAGCAAAACGTATTGAGATACACATGGACAGTGGACATGTTATTTGTTTATTAAAGGTCAGATAAACGTAGTCCTGTAGCTGATACTGCCGTAGAGTAGTGAAGTGTTAGAGACTTCACTATACTAGCTCCAGCACAGAGAGGTGAGGCCAGTAGTTCCCATCCTCGCTGTCTTAATCCTTTCCTAGCTCAAAAGAAAATGTGGGTACCCATTTACAGCTGGGTAGACTGGTGCATGTTAATACCATGATTCAAACCTAGCACCTTTGTCGCGAGAGACCAGCGCTGTTCAACAGTCAAGAGTTGTCAGGGATGGGACGATGAAAGAACAGGACTACACCACATCCCTCAGTCATGTCATACAAGAGGCTGAGGCTGGTCTATGAGGCTGAGGCTGGCAACCTCATGTATAACTAATAGCTACATAAATACTCGCAAGAGCATGCAAATGTATGGTGCAGGTTTCCTCTGGGGGGGGGGGGGGGGGGGGGGGGGGGCAGTGGTGGCTCCGTGCTCTATCAGGAGTGAAATGGACAATGATGATGAATGTGGTATTGTCTCTACTACTTGACTAGTACGTCATATTTTGACTAATAAATACTCTAGACTTGACTAGTTCATATTTTGACTAATAAATACTCTAGACTTGACTAGTTCATATTTTGACTAATAAATACTCTAGACTTGACTAGTTCATATTTTGACTAATAAATACTCTAGACTTGACTAGTTCATATTTTGACTAATAAATACTCTAGACTTGACTAGTTCATATTTTGACTAATAAATACTCTAGACTTGACTAGCAGTGCATTTGTTTTCATATAATATCAGCCTTAACAATCTCTACTGTTCTTCTTGCAGTCTTCTTTTACACTTCTGCAGCTCATATTTGACATGATATTCTTTAGCAATATGTATTTTCCTTGGCAATCTTGTAAACTGTAGCAGTATACAGACATAGTAATGTGAACATTTTGTAGTATAGATAAGTATGAACATTAAGAGATCAGCATCTGTCATTATCGTGCTCTGTGATAAAAATCTGCAGGTAATACAGTGGTTTTACAAGGCAGTCCCTGTTTTAATAGAATTTGGTAATGCATTGTAGACTAAAATGTATTGTAATGCTTTGACACATTCTGACAGGTTATTTTACTGCCAAAATGTCATAAGTTTTCATTGTTTATTATTTCCATTGTTATCATGTTGTTTACTTTTTTCTTTACTTTTGTTTTAAGGGCTCAGTCAACAAGTTCAGAACATCTTGATTCCTCCAGTCTGGTCCAGTCTTTAGTTTCCCCACCAGGGACTCATCCATCACCAGCTTCAGTTTCACCCACATTTTTGTCACCAGAAGCTGTTTTTGCTGCAGTACGCAAATGCAGTCTTATTCTAGAGGAGTCCCAGGATGGTAATGATGATGATGATGATGATGATGGCTTTGAGATGGATTCTGTTGAGATGAAACCATCAAGGAGCTTAGAGTTTCTGGATGAGCGTACGTCTGATTTGTCAGCGTCTGCTGGCCAAGAATTGGGCCTTTCATCAGCATCAGGGGGTGGGGGTATCGAGCCTGTCAGACCTCCCCGGCCTCTCAGATCCGTGTGCAGCTCTCCACAGTTGCTGAACCAGATTCATGAGGAGAATGAATCAGAGAATGAAGGTGATTTTTTTCCTTCGAAACTGAGAACTCCACATGAAAGGTATGCTTATGGTAGGTTTGCGTCACCTGAAAGTCTAAGAAAATATGAGCAGAGAAGATTGCGAAAAGGTATGGGGCAGAAAGTTGCAAGCTGTAGCAGTTCAGACACGAGTGATACAGATGACACAGAAGGGCGATCAAGAAAAGATGAACTGAAAGAAAAGTTTATGCAAAGGCGTGATAGTAAAGACCATTCCAGTGATGCTGATGGCTCCAGTGAAGGAAATAACAGGAGAGGCATGGATTATGTTGGCGGTGGAAGTGGAGGATCAAACCCTAATTATAGCAGTGGTGGTGGTGGTAGTAGTCATGAAGGTGGAGGAAGTAGTAGTGGTGGTAGTAAAAGTGGCACAGATCAATCTAGGCATGACTGTTCACAAAGTAGTGATATTAGCAAATCTTGCAATGATGGTACCATTGATATACATGACACTGTAAATTGGCCTGTCACTCAGCAGTGTTCTAGGTTAGGTGATACTGCAGATGAGGACAATTTTAGCAACAACAATTGCATCCGTCATAAAGACAGTAAGAGTAATTCTGTCAGCACTAACAAGAGTAACCGACTTGTTCAACAGAAGATCGTAAATGGAATAAGTGGTAGGATGGAAGGTCTAGGGCCAGCAGAAGACTTTGACCCAGTAGCACACGCAAGACAACTATCAGCAGTAAGTTCATCAGCTGGGGGTGGAATAGCTGGTACAAACATCATCACCCCTGCTTTGAATAGTAATAACAATGTCATTAATTTAACCATAGATGGGGTTTCATCAGCGCCAACTCCGTGCACTGCTCAATACAATGGACAACACCCATCCCACAGAAGAGAGTCAGCACCTGCTCAGTCAGTAGAGTTCTCAGAGATAACAGATTACTGTGATTGCCTCAAGGATGATGAGTCCAAAGTTTCCATGTGTTTAGGGGACTGCGGCCTGGCCCTGCCGTCACACCAGTCACCAAGGCGAGCTCATCCAAAGCAGAATGGTGTGGCTTCAACCTTCTGTAAAGTGGGCTCAGGTTCTCCAGTGGTACAGGTTGAGTCAAAATGCTGCTCTGTTGTGTAAAATGGGGGAAAAAGTTAATTTTTTACATGTATTGTTCCACCTATAAATATATTAAGCAAATTTTTGTTCCAATTTTTGATACATTATGGATCAAGTGTTCCAGTTTTTAGATCATCAGGTATACTGTTTTTTGTTTTTGGTATTACACATATTGATTAAAGACATTGCGCATAATTTGTTCTAATTTTTGATATGTTAGAAATAGAATATGCCAGTTTTTAAACTTGCTTACAAAGTTGGATTTCCATATTGATTATTTGGAAGTCAAGAAATATCAACCCTGGTCACCAGAGTTCTCTGAGGTGTAGATTTTGGCAGATACTTTGTCACGAGGGAAACAAAGAGGATGGAAGTACAATGCTTTTTTTATTTATATATTTTTTTTACATTGGATCAAGTTGTAATCAAGTAATTATATTCTTCAAATGGCTCACAATGTATTACACATATTTTTATCAGGATTATTTCCTGGACAATTTGACCATTTAGTATAAGACACATACATTTTCAGACATGAATCTCATAAGTGACTACACTATTACGAATGTAGTAATAATTTGTTTGAGCAGAGAAATATGCATGAAATTATTAATGCTGAACAATGCTTCAGTTACGTTTTAGCAGTCGGGAACAACAGTTATTATATGTGAGATTATATGATGGTAATAACAGAACAATGGTTTTTTCATGTGAGGTGTTATCTCTAGAGCTTTCTCTAAAACCCAGAGGGTTGCTCCAACTCAGCAGGTCCTGAGACAAGGCTCAACACTCTTCACTTGCTGGCTGGTGTTTTTGAGTGACGAGTCTAGAACACCTTCCGGTTTTGGAATGTGGAGTTCAAGGTGTACTTCATTGCTGTCCATTCCCCGCCACCTATAGTCTGCAGGCATAAATTGAGTTTTGTGATGATGTTTTGGCTGCCAATACTGTGAAGACATATAGGTTTGTCACGTCCTGGATCAGATGGTTTCACCTTGGGCTTTCTCTTCCTCTGCGGATGGTCTCCAAATCATTGACAGCTCATTTTCCTTCTCAGATTAAGTGAAACTTGTTGGACAAGGTCACCAGGCTGTGCTCGTGGCGAGGTGTGCAGTGCCATGAGTTGAAGAGTCCACTACTCCAGAGGGGATCTATTACTATTTGACCCATAAAAGGGGACCAGTCTGGTGGTCATTTTTCCCTTAACACTGGGCAGTTCTGGTGCCACATCTCCCATTCCAAAAAGCATCCCTCAGGTGCGAAGGTTTGCTGTCCTCAGACTTTTATCACTACAATCTCTGTGGGGATCACCACTGTGCAATCCCCACCACCCGGTGACTTGCCAGAAAAACCAAAGCTAACATACCGTACTTAAAGAAATCAATGTACTTGCCTCATATGGCATCAACACAACTCTTCATTGGATATCAGGACATATAGGCATAAGAGTGCTGATTAACTAGCAAAGAAAGTAGCAAGTATGTCGCAACCAAACATTCCCACCAACTTAAGAACCACAAAATACATAATACACAGCAACTACAAACAGCTGTGGATGGACCGCTGGGCCACTGGCTTAACTGCAAGAGCACTATATGCAGAAATGTCTCAGCCTATCCCCCGGAGTATCAACAACTTAAGCCACAGAAACCAGAGCACAATCTTCAGGTTGAGAACAAGACACGTACCTCTCAACAAGCATTTGCACAGAGTGACCTCAGACCATGCACCATACTGCAACCACTGTAACAGACAGAAGGAAGAAACAATCAAACATCATCTCCTGGAATGCCTGGCACTAGCAGACCTGCGGAAGCACCAAACCCCACCATCACCAACACCCCACCATCACCAACACCCTGTATGGAGAAACAATGCAATTGAAAAAGATATGTGCCTTTCACTACCTGGCACAAAGAAAAAAGAGTGGAAACTCGTAACCTAGGGGATAGGAAAAGTCAAAGTCAACAGAACAATGGTATTATTGAGACAACACTTCTGAGAGTACACATTGATAGACAAAGGGTGAGGTGAATTTGAAATAAGTAGATAAAGCCAAAGCAGCTAAGCATTAAAACATCAGAATTTAGAGAATGAGATTAATGGAATGGCTCAAAGGACAACTAACAATGAATCGGCAGATTTTCTGGTGGCATAGGTCATCATGTCTCTCTACAGCTTTCTGTCTGCAGCACAGCTTATCAGTTCTCTTGTTGATTTTATTCTGTGCCATAATTTCAAACTATCCAATATTCTCTCTTTGTTATCCTTTAGTTATTTCACAAATTAAAACTGAGAATCATCAAATGTTACATACATTCTTCACTATTGTGTGGTGTAGAAACATGGACAATAAACAAGCTCTGCTGTTATTGTTTAACCAGCACTGCTGAGCTTGTCAGTCTTTTGCAGCCAGTGCCTAGCTGAAGAATCTATAGCGTTATTTACATTGTAGATCTAGGCTTTTTCTGTGGCTTTTCTGCCATTCTGAAGCAAGTTGAGTTGGAGTCATGAATCCAGTTTCTTTCCCAGGCATTCTATCCTGGCCCGGCATGCATTTACAGGATCTTCACATCTGCTTTCATGCTTGACAGGGGGAGCAGACAGCATACTGTGCATTTCTCACCATCCATTGGGCTCTGTAAATATACAGGGCTAACATTCTAAACTCTGGTTCTGGTCTGTCCCAAGGAATCGTCATGTCTGCACTGACTCACTTATAGCTCCCTACTTCTGCAATCATTTCATTGTTAGAACCTTCTGAAGAAAACAGCCAGGTGAGTTAAGTCTGGTGGTTGGTTCAAGTGATTCCCTCAAGCTTAGTGTTCATTATTAGGCTTTCGGTGTTTTACCACAGAGGGAATTGTCATGGTGGGCCGCTCTGACGTGGCTGATCAATCCCTGAAACATTTGCCAGGGCAACTCAGTGGTTACCTGTTTCGAAGATGCACCATGTGGAGAAACTTCATGATCTTGGTTAGATTTATAATCCTGGAATTCATACAAGAGCAGCCTGAATTCCTTTGCATCCCATGTTGTATGTAATATCGCAGGCTACCCTTCTGATAACAACCATGTCCATAAATCTTTGAGAAGACTGAATAGATCTACTGCTTCCTCAAGCATACGTCCATGGACGTAACAATTGTTGAGGTTGTAAATGGGGCTGACAGACTTATCATTGACAGTTGGTGATGACACTGGGGCTGACAGACTTATCATTGACAGTTGGTGATGACACCATCGCAGCAACAACGAGCAAAAGTGTTTTAAATGGGCAAGCTGCAGTGGTGATCCTGTGTCCTTAAAGAATGTAACAGGTGAATAATGATAGTGATAACAGTTTACTGCTTGTAGCCTGAAACTGCTTGTGGTGTCAGATTAGCCTGTAACTGCCTGTAGTGTCAGATTAGCCTGAAACTGCTTGTAGTGTCAGATTAGCCTGAAACTGCTTGTAGTGTCAGATTAGCCTGAAACTGCTTGTGGTGTCAGATTAGCCTGTAACTGCTTGTAGTGTCAGATTAGCCTGAAACTGCTTGTAGTGTCAGATTAGCCTGAAACTGCTTGTAGTGTCAGATTAGCCTGAAACTGCCTGTAGTGTCAGATTAGCCTGAAACTGCTTGTAGTGTCAGATTAGCCTGAAACTGCCTGTAGTGTCAGATTAGCCTGCAACTGCTTGTGGTGTCAGATTAGCCTGCAACTGCCTGTAGTGTCAGATTAGCCTGCAACTGCTTGTGGTGTCAGATTAGCCTGCAACTGCCTGTAGTGTCAGATTAGCCTGAAAGACCCCAATGCACGAAGATAACTTATTACTCACATTAGAAGGAAGCACCCCTGGGTTTGAAGATGATGTGTCTGAAATGTTAAAGTCTGAGAAAATCATGGTGTAACAGTTATGGTATTTTAAAATAGGTCATTGCCTTCAGATATATTTTAAATTGACAGTAAGCATCCCTTTGACAGAATAGTTACTTACTTGGCTGTTCTTCTTCTACCCTGGGGTGTAGAGGTTTGCCTGAGAGAGCACCACACTATCCAGTCGGCTGTCTTCCTCCTGGCCTGGTTCCAATCTAGTCCTCGGTCCTTCAGAGATTGTCTAATGTCCTCCCAGTGAATTCTGTGTCATCCTGGAGGTCTGGAACCCTGGCTCTTAGTTGTCCATATTTGTCATTGTTGCCAATCTTCTCCCATTTCTGCAGACACGGATTGTTATAGTTACCAGGTTCAAAACGTGGTTGCCTAACTCTCTAGTCTACCCAGCTGTAAATGGATACCTAACTATGCTGTTGAGTTAAGGAAGGCAAAGGGATCAACCATGGGAACTGGTCACCACCATCTCATAAAGCTGTACTCTAGAATTCTCTAACACTAACACTCCCCCCTCTCTGTACCAGTCTCTACTATAGGACTACCTATGACTGTAACTAACTATAGCACTTTGATAGGGAAGATGACATGTCATATAATGTACACAATTGATATGTTCCTGCAAGAGGACCAGCTATAGTGGTGGCTCCATGCTCCGTAAGGAGCTTAAAGGAGAATGATAATGAAACATACAGCCAGCCATATGGTTGTAGACTTGTTAACATTTACAGCCATATGAAAGGGTTGTAGACTTGTTGTTAACATTTACAGCCATATGAAAGGGTTGTAGACTTGTTAACATTTACAGCGATATGAGAGGGTTGTATGATGATGATACTTACAGCCATATGAAAGGGTTGTAGACTTGTCAAAATCTGATCTGTGGACATGTTAGTGATTTGTGAGGATGTGTTATCACACTTGTAAAGTCACAGAGTTATTATTAATGCTTTGTTGTCATATCAGGTCATGTTGTATTTTGATGTAGTATTTTATGACATAATGTTGACAGCCTACCTTCCCTCCAGAGTTGAATGTTATGTGTATATTGTTGTATGGTGAGGTTATCTGAAGTTAAAAGTATTACAGTAGATTGTGTTTGTGTGTATGGGATTGATTTACTGTTTACAGGCCTTGGGTTTCCCTTCCTTATGTGTTATAAATGTTTATTCAATACCAAACCTACCCTCTGTCCTGTTCTTACTGTTCTAAGTCTACTATCATTTACTGGACACAGTATTAAGGTCTTTGTCTTGTGTGGACTGGCCTATACTGTGTAATAGGGGAACAACAGAAGTTTATTGCGTCATTAACTCTTTGACTCCAGACCAACGCTCTAAGCGTTGCAAAATTCAACACGCCGTGCCAGAGCAACGCTCAGGGCGTGGTTTTTAGTTTATCACGAATAAACCCTAAAAATCGTCCGCTTAATGCAGTTCATATATTAAAACTCGTAGAATGACTTCCGCTACTATTTAAACAACTAATTTGACTTTAGTTAATCAGTACATGTGCGTGTTTTGATGTTATTATCACAATTTTTGTGAAGATTCGCGTGTTTACGTTTTTCGTTGTTTTGCTAGAGAAATATGTCACGCTTTATATTTACATTTTCTAAGTCTCCTAAGCAAATAATTGTGTCAAACTACTTTGAAACATTGCTGACATTGATGATGATTGTTTGGTAGTCACAGTTTGTTGTCAAAATACGGAATATATGCAGAAAAGCTAGACACACTAGATTTAGTTGATGAGTGGGCGTAGTCATATTCTGGCCGATCAAAAAGCAACAAAACTAGACCTACCGTAACATCTAATCACTAGTTCTTGGTAGAAGATGAAGCTAGGGATACTATTAAAACATTAAACAAGAGTAAAAAAGTATTTATATGACGTTATTCTTATTTATTTGTTTGAAAATTACGTAATGCACGATTGCATAATTTATTTTTTTCTTACAAAGAACCACGGAAAAACTGGTGCGAATAACACTAAATGTACTAATTTTGGCCATAAGCATTTTTTTTTTACTTTGTATATGGATTAACTTGACGTTTGAAGACTAAAAAGAAAGTTTTATTGTCTACGCAAGTATTTTGTCTTTGGTAAGATCGTATTCTACAGTCAACTTTTTAGCGTTTTTCAATTTTACATGCAAAATGATTAAATTATACCGAACATACTTGTGTTAATACTACCACAGACATTATATATTTGAATTCTCTATCCATTTCCCTACAGTTTGGTATATAATAAGTACATGTTCAAAGGAAAATTCACAAACAAATTTAGACTGAAAGATGAACACTTCACTCTATAAAATTCTGCCCACAAAAAAAGTCTGGCACAGCGTGCAAAATAACTCTGGAATGAATGAGTTAATAGGCTGAACTGCCCATGTTAAACTTCCGGTGTTATGTCTTGCGGTTCGCACGAATGACCTGTCATCGAAGCATCATTTTTTGGTGATGCATAGATGGCAGGGAGGATAGTGTGATTCACTTGCATAGCTAGGCGGGGTTGTAGCACGGAAGGTCCAGGGTTCAAATACTGGGTAAGCCACTCATGTCTGTTGTTTTTCTGTTGTCTAGTGTTCTACTTCTTTATTTCCTACGAGTGCCTGATAACATACCTTTATGTTTGTCACATATTAAAATACAGAATAGGACTACTACAAACTCTGGCACATCAAACAAAATGTCTTAAAGGTGGTTGTGCCTGGGGTTGGCAAATGTCTTGAAGGTGGTTGTGCCTGCAGTTGGCCACCTCATTGTGTAAAACAAGTACCACAGAAACCATGACATCAACAGCATGTGAATGCTTGGTGCAGGCTTCCTGCTAAGGGAGCCAGCTGTAGTTGTGACTGCATGCTCCACAACAAGTGTAAAGGCAACCAGCTGTAGTTGTGACTGCATGCTCCACAACAAGTGTAAAGGCAACCAGCTGTAGTTGTGACTGCATGCTCCACAACAAGTGCAAAGGAAAATGATGATGATGAGGCGCCAATGGCAGCTGTTGTGGCTGTACAGTTATGACTCCAGCAAGTACGTTTGTGACTCCAATAAGAACGTTTGTGACTCCAGCAAGTACATTTCTGACTCCAGCAGGTATATTTCTGACTCCAGCAAGTACATTTCTGACTCCAGCAAGTATGTCTCTGACTCCAGCAAGTACATTTCTGACTCCAGAAGTACGTTTCTGACTCAAGCAAGATGCAGTCCAAGAATGTATGAGAAAATTGTGCGATTGTAAAAGAACAAAAATATGGGATAGAGAGTATCAAATGTTTTTACATTGCTGTCATAAGAAGATGAGGAAGATGACAATTGTGGAGGGTGGGGGTTTTTTTAAAAAGAAAAAAGGTAATATGACTTTACTGGGATATAAGACAGACAGACGTCTACGTTGTCACCATCTTCGTTATAGAAAGGAAAGGGAGAGAGAGCTAAATGAGAAAGTAGATAAAAATGACCCATAAAAGCCACTACCACTTATCAACACATGATAACCAATAATGACTTTTACTGGTTGGTTGTAGACATTTTTATTGTGACTTGTTTTATGTTTCTCACTTACCTGTCACTGTCTTACCGTTCCCTGATGAAGGCCCTGATGTCACAACGTAGGCAATTTTCTTAGTTTTTGTCCTTCTGTCTTTTTTTTTTTTTTTTTAACTTCTATAAACCTACATTGCTACCAGGAAAAGTTAATGCAATTGTTGATTTCTTTATGCTCAGAAATTTCTACATTTAAAGTATGTATGTGCTAGAAATTTGTCATTATTCTGAAAAGCAGTATGCCAGTTGAGATCTCTGCTTTGCTAGCAGTCCGGTAACCCTTTAATTCCCAGACCAGATAACCATCAGCTATATTGCTATTTATACACTTGATGTTTATGTGTAAATTAATGTCACGTACAAAGATCATTTTTTGTTATCTGTGGTAACTATCAGTGCTCACTTAAAACTTATAAGCAATACTTATGAAGTGCTGTTGACTGTGAATGTGTAAAGAGTTGCTGCTGTCATTGCTGTGCTCAGCAGATGTTGAGATGTGAAGTAACTCAAACATCAGAACATGAGCAACAGTTGTACGCCAGTCACCAGCTCATTTATTTTTAATGTACAGAGCAAAACAATGATCGCTAGAATAACAGTGTTCGTGTCTGACTTCCCTTGTTTGTGTCTGACTTCCCATGTTTGTGTCTGACTTCCCATGTTTGTGTCTGACTTCCCATGTTCATGTCTGACTTCCCTTGTTTGTGTCTGACTTCCCTTGTTTGTGTCTGACTTCCCTTGTTTGTGTCTGACTTCCCATGTTCATGTCTGACTTCCCTTGTTTGTGTCTGACTTCCCTTGTTTGTGTCTGACTTCCCATGTTTGTGTCTGACTTCCCATGTTCGTGTCTGACTTCCCATGTTTGTGTCTGACTTCCCACTTTCATGTCTGACATCCCGTGTTTGTGTCTGACTTCCCATGTTCGTGTCTGACCTCCCATGTTTGTGTCTGACCTCCCATGTTTGTGTCTGACCTGACATCCCATGAATTTGAATGCGAACTTGGCTCACTCGTTGAATGTTAACTCACAAATTTAAAATGTTAAAATGCTCAAATTCAGGTCATGAGAATTACCATTGTAATTCAGTCAGTAAAGTTGAAAGGAGATTATAAGTGTAAAAATGAACATTGAGGAGCATTCCCAAAACACTTGAAGACTTCAGTTTTTAATTGTTATTACTTGCATACAGACTTTTTAAAAACAGACTTACATGTACAATATTTTGCATGTAGTACAATAATACTGTTTCAGCACAGCTACCAGATGTGGGGCATGTTCATGAATCTATGATGATGTGCAGTATTTCACATGTAGTACAGTAAAGCTGTTTGAGCACAACTACCAGATGTCGGACATGTCCAAGAATCTGTTAACAGTTACTTTACTCATTTCAAGATGCCAAAATTCTGATTATAGCAGCTTGTATCTTTATTGTTCTTGTATTACACTTGTCACACTACTATCAAAAAGGCAAATCTAAATGTGCTCAGTTATCCTTCAACATTTGCTGAGGTAGACTGAACACCTATAGGTTTGTTGGTAGTGCAGGGATGTTGAATATGAACAACAATAACAAAACACCATGGTTAATTTCTTTCTTTCAGATCTTCAAGTAAGCTATGTAACATAATGCAGTGTTCGCAATGTTTATTGGCAGAGTATATTAGATGCCAAGAAAAGATCAAATTTTAAGAAGAAAAAGATGTTCAAGAAATTATCATTGATATTGTGTATATAATTGCATTTTATGTTTCACCTGTTTTTAATGTGTTACATATTTTGTCTTGTCCTATAGCATCCCTATATTAACTTGTATGGACAGAACA
Source organism: Oreohelix idahoensis (assembly GCA_024509875.1). Taxonomy (NCBI): domain Eukaryota; kingdom Metazoa; phylum Mollusca; class Gastropoda; order Stylommatophora; family Oreohelicidae; genus Oreohelix; species Oreohelix idahoensis. Next base: position 167,451 of record JAMPIV010002832.1, on the reverse strand, counting down.
TAGACATAACAGTTTATTATTGTTAAGAAGTTATCTCCTCACACATTAACACATTATCTCCCATTCATCAGATATATATATCTGAGACTGTCTGTTACAACCCTTTGTTGTCACAGTTTGCAGGTAATATTAGTCATATTTTGTGTTGAGGTTTTTGTGGTTTAAAATGTCTGCAGGATGGGGTAACCAGTCCCGTACCCAACTCTCCTTGTTTGCTTTTTTTCACATGCATGGTGGTTTACAGTCTTACTATTTGTTGCTTCCCTTTGTCCCTGGTAACCATGGAAAATGCTGACGATGGATAGGACGTGCAATTAGGAAACCTGTTGATAGCATTACAAGGCAGCTCTTGTTCTAGAATACCCAGGGTAAAAGAGACATCGGTAGACTAAAAAACATACAAAGAAGAAAAGAGAAATGAAAATGATGAGGAAGACATGGTTAAGAGCTTTAGCTGATGGTGCGTGACAGAAGGACCAGGTCTGTACCCGTTTGGCAGTTAAAGGGTATTGATTGATTGGTAATTGATACTGCTTGAAGTAATTAAACTAACTGTAACTGTGGTAATATAACAGGCTGCTTCGGAGCAAGTTCTAGAATCTGATACATTTTGACTCAAACTGGTATAATGTAGTGCAGGGAATCTAGGCGGCTGCATTGTGACTAAGGATTATATATGAAAAGTAAAGTAAATGCATGTGATTGGTTAAACGGTTAGAGCACTTGCCTCTCACGACAAAGTAACTGTGTTCTGGGATCGAAACCTGGTAGTATCACATTCCAGTCTTCTTCTTTGGTCCTTGGATGCTGACTGACAATAATCAGTGACCATCACACCTGGTGGCATCTTGTAGGGTAGCAATAAACTGTCTCAACTTTGCTCGGTCGGTAGCCATCCTTCTCTAACACTTCACTTCCCTATGGCAATATCTGTTGTGGGACTACCTTAATCTTTGACCTAAAGTAACACAATATCTGTTGTGGGACTACCTTAACCTTTGAACTAAAGTAACACAATATCTGTTGTGGGACTACCTTAACCTTTGACCTAAAGTAACAATATCTGTTGTGGGACTACCTTAACCTTTGAACTAAAGTAACACAATATATGTTGTGGGACTACCTTGACCTGTGAACTAAAGTAACAATATCTGTTGTGGGACTACCTTAACCTTTGACCTAAAGTAACACAATATCTGTTGTGGGACTACCTTAACCTTTGACCTAAAGTAACACAATATCTGTTGCGGGACCCTTAACCTTTGACCTAAAGTAACACAATATCTGTTGTGGGACTACCTTAACCTTTGACCTAAAGTAACACAATATCTGTTGTGGGACTACCTTAACCTTTGAACTAAAGTAACACAATATCTGTTGTGGGACTACCTTAACCTTTGAACTAAAGTAACACAATATCTGTTGTGGGACTACCTTAATCTTTGACCTAAAGTAACACAATATCTGTTGTGGGACTACCTTAACCTTTGAACTAAAGTAACACAATATCTGTTGTGGGACTACCTTAACCTTTGAACTAAAGTAACACAATATCTGTTGTGGGACTACCTTAACCTTTGAACTAAAGTAACACAATATCTGTTGTGGGACTACCTTAACCTTTGACCTACAGTAACACAATATCTGTTGTCGGACTACTTTGACCTAAAGTAACACAATATCTGTTGTGGGACTACCTTAACCTTTGAACTAAAGTAACACAATATCTGTCGTGGGACTACCTTAACCTTTGAACTAAAGTAACACAATATCTATTGTGGGACTACCTTAACCTTTGAACTAAAGTAACACAATATCTGTTGTGGGACTACCTTAACCTTTGACCTAAAGTAACACAATCAAGTATTATACGTCAACTGTTAGTATCATCATTTTAAGATGCCAAAATCCTGACCTCAGCAGCTTTATCTTATCCTAACCTCAGCAGCTTTATCTAATCCTAACCTCAGCAGCTTTATCTAATCCTAACCTCAGCAGCTTTATCTAATCCTAACCTCAGCAGCTTTATCTAATCCTAACCTCAGCAGCTTTATCTTATCCTAACCTCAGCAGCTTTATCTAATCCTAACCTCAGCAGCATTATCATATCCTAACCTCAGCAGCTTTATCTTTATTGTTCTTGTATAATAAAGACAATAATTATTTCATGACAGTATTGTTGGTATTGTTGGGTTTTTATTTATAACATCTAAGACAGTTAACCTGTGTGATATTAGTAAATTTAAGATCTAAATAATTTTTCTAACATTGTTATATTTTACCCCGGTTCACTGAGGTAAATTAGAGAATGTATGTTTATTGTAGCGTATTCTACCCCAGTCCACTGAGGTAAATTAGAGAATGTATTGTTTATTGTAGCGTATTCTACCCCAGTCCCCTAAGGTAAATTAGACAATGTATTTTTATTGTAGCATATTCTACCCCAGTCCACTGAGGTAAACTAGAGAATGTACTTGATTATTGTTACATATTCTACCCCAGTCCACTGAGGTAAATTAGAGAATGTTTTGTTTATGGTAGCGTATTCTACCCCATCCACTGAGGTAAATTAGAGAATGTACTTGATGGTTGTGTTGTGCATTTTCAGACCATATTTTTGTAAGTCAGTTTTGCTGGGGCATCTTCCTTGTAGTCAAACCTCTTTATATCAGTGAGTCACGTAATTAGTGAAGTCATTTCCTTACCTTATCCTTAGAAATGTGTCTGTATAATGCATAAAAGACGTGTAAGATTCTCATTTCTTAAATAATGTTAAATGAAAAGATGGGACGGCATGTTACCGTTAGACAATTCTTTACATGGGAACATTAAGGCCAGGGAAGCATTTATCAAATAAAAATGTAGAAAAAGTCTCTTGCAGCACTTGGGTAAGCAAATGAAGATTTCATTTTTGACAAATTAATCTTTTTATTTTATAATAATATTAATAATTTGCTTTCTTATTAGGTAGCCAGTCTTTAGCTTTATTTTTATATTACATATAATTATCACTGAAATGTACGAAACATATGCAAGAAATGCAGCCTTCTTAGTGGAGTGGCCTAGGCCTTTTACATTTCTCGTAAAGACCCAGTGTGTAATGTGCTACAGTGCACCTGAGCCAGATTCAAACCTCAGAAATGAGGTATTTGAGGAAGATGGTCCAAGTGACAAGCAGGGAGAGGGTCCAGAACCAGGTGATATGTCTTAGCCTCAAAACCCAGCCCCTGCAGACCCAAGTGGAGCAGTCCCAGTTGTGATGGTTTGGCCATGTCTGCAGAATGGGAGAAGACCGGTTACCACGACAAACATGGAGAACCAAGAGCCAAGGATCCAGACCTCCAGGATGACCCAGAGTTTGCTGGGTAGACAGTGTCAGACTATCTATGAAGGACAGAAAACTGGATTAGAACCAAGCCAAAGGGAAGACTGCTGATAGGATAGCATAGCATTCTCTCTGGCTAACCTCTACAAGCCACGGTAGAAGGGGAATGGCTAAGTAAGTAAATAATTTAATGTGTGTTGGATAATTTTACTACCAGCTGACATAATATGTAAACCGTGGGAGGTGTATTCTAATGACATTCTTTGTTGAGACTTAACAGCACATCTGTGATTAATGTGATTTTATTGGCTTTTTCTTGTTTTATTTGTTGCAGCAGTGTGTCAGTAGTGTTTTGAATATACTGACTCAAGGTTGCTGCTGTTGTTAATACCACTGTAAACTTTCACTGTTGATGAGTATAATGAATTGTTGCTGGTTTGAGTTGTTAAAGATAGAGTTGATTGTACCCTTGTGTGCATTTTGTCGTGCAGATAACTTGTTAAATGTTCATGCATGTACATGGGAATGATAGGGGGTAGCTGGAAGAAAAGCTGTGAGGGTCACTCCAAAAAAATGTTGACCATTTATTTCATTCTGCTGGACATTAGGAAAAAGAAAAATAAATAATAAAGGAAACCTGAGATATGTATGTAATAAATAAATAAACAAACACAGGTAAATTAACTAATATATATAATTTACATGCAAACTACGACAGAGCTAAAGCTGTGTAATAAAAACGGTTTTTGAAAAGAAAATGTGCATCACCCTGGAGTGACCCTCATCTATAACATTGGTCAATTTAAAAAGCTAAACATGTAAAGGTATCACAAAAATAATAATGTCAGAAAGTCTGCCAACCATACAGAAGAAGGAAAACGGCAGACATTGTAAAAAAAAAAAAACAAGAAAGCAAATGAAATACAACTCTCCAATGAGTTTAATGTATACAGAAGATTGGTGCAGTTTGTGTAGCAGCAATAAAATGTTGTCATTGGTAAATTGTGATTCCACAAAGCTGCTGATTACGTTTTGTTTTGTTTAAATATTACCATGCATGAGCACCATACTGCTATATTAGTTTATGTCCTCGTTGTCTGTACCTGTTGTATTTGATCAAGTGTCACATAAAGCTTTGTCGGTTTGTGCTGGCTCTTGACAGTACCACATATCATTTCATGGTTAGATTAATATATTATCTTTTTTTTTTTTTTGATAGCATAGGCGCATAGACTTGCACATAGACGGGCACACAGACGGCACATAGATGACATACAGACTGGCACATATACTGGCACATAGATGGGCACATAGACAGGCACATATACTGGCACAAAGATGGGCACACAGACTAGCACACATGTTATGTCCAAAAATTCTACAAGTGTGTATTTTTGTTAGGGGTTAACCAATAAGTGTTACTGTGGTAGTTCGGTGTTTCAGATATTAGTGGACTTAGGAGATAATGTTACTGGCTGGTAGTAGCAATTCGTACTGATAACGCGAATGTCTTAGTTCTGGTACTCAGGATCATCTAAGCCCAAATGGTACACCTTAATACTTGTGAATCCAACAAGTAAAAATCAAACTGCAAGCGAAGACCTGTCAACGATTCAAACCTTTAATGACAAGCTCTATGTTTCAGGAATAAACAATAATTTGATGCATATTCTTAAGTCCATAGTCCGTCTGGTATCAAAGGCATAACATGCATATATATTTTACTTTGGCTGTTACAACTTGAGGTCAGTCCGAACACGACTTGACCAAAGTATTGCGGCATAATAAGTTTTACGGCATCATCAAAATATTTCACAAATTGGTTGCGATACTTATCGTTAAAGCTGCAAACCATCATGGCCAAGAAATATAGTGGCGACCAATCTCCAATTAAACAGCCACTGAAGAAATACTTGAAAGACTCCACAACTTGGGAGGATATACATTCATTGTCCTCCCGCTTTGACGGACACTTGAGAAAGGCCAAGAGAACTAACGGTTCCCCTTTACTAGCAGATGATGCTTACATCACATAGTTACAATCTGGTCATATTGGTCTGATAGTGGCCAACAGTTCTTGCTGTCTCCTGTAATGTCAGTGTATTGAACATTTTATGTTATTTGTGTTTAAAAACAAATGGCAGTTATAACTCCTGGTTTGGTGTATATCTAGTAGACACCACATCCTTGATATTTCGTGGAAGGACAAAGTGACGAATGTTGAGGTGTTGTCACGTGCTGGCCTTCAAAGCATGTATACACTGCTTAGACAGCATAGACTATGCTGTCTTGGCCATGTCCGCCGCATGGAAGACAGTCGCATTCCCAAAGATATTTTCTACGGTCAACTGGCACCTCAGATTGAGCCAAAAGAAACTCTCACAACACGCTGAAAGGAACACCAGACAAAAAGCAGCTAAGGATTATCATTTTTTCTCTCTCTCATAATGTCAGCTTATTGGTTAGGGTAATGTCAGCTTATTGGTTAGGGTAATGTCAGCTTATTGGGAATTTTAGATTTTATTATTTTTTTTTTGTTGTTTCTGGAAATAAACAAAAATTTCAAAAAAGACTTAGTCAAATAAGTGATAAAAATCTGAGCCAAGTAACAAACTGTCTGGTATTTGTTTTGATATTTATTTCATGTGAATCCAATAGAGGCAAGAGAGGATATAGATATTTTAAAATGGGAGTGGACTTGTCAGTCATGCGGTTATATCTTGTAAATGTTAGCATGACATAATCTGTTTGGGTAAGTTTGTGTTATAGTATTCATTGTGTGATTGACAACCTGAGGTTGTAGAGTTATTCACCTTTATTATCAATCTTTCAGTTCATTAGAACATTTTTACTGGGACAATTTGTGGCATCTTAATGTGTTAGTTACTGTTTGTAGCTTAGTTTGTGGCATCTTAATGTGTTAGTTAATGTTTGTAGCTTAGTTTGTGGCATCTTAATGTGTTAGTTAATGTTTGTAGCTTAGTTTGTGGCATCTTAATGTGTTAGTTAATGTTTGTAGCTTAGTTTGTGGCATCTTAATGTGTTAGTTACTGTTTGTAGCTTAATTTGTGGCATCTTAATGTGTTAGTTAATGTTTGTAGCTTAGTTTGTGGCATCTTTCATGTGTTAGTTACTGTTTGTAGCTTAGTTTGTGGTATCTTAATGTGTTAGTTACTGTGTTTGTAGCTTAGTTTGTGGCATCTTTCATGTGTTAGTTACTGTGTTTGTAGCTTAGTTTGTGGCATCTTAATGTGTTAGTTACTGTTTGTAGCTTAGTTTGTGGCATCTTAATGTGTTAGTTACTGTGTTTGTAGCTTAGTTTGTGGCATCTTAATGTGTTAGTTACTGTTTGTAGCTTAGTTTGTGGCATCTTAATGTGTTAGTTACTGTTTGTAGCTTAGTTTGTGGCATCTTAATGTGTTAGTTACTGTGTTTGTAGCTTAGTTTGTGGCATCTTTCATGTGTTAGTTACTGTTTGTAGCTTAGTTTGTGGCATCTTAATGTGTTAGTTACTGTGTTTGTAGCTTAGTTTGTGGCATCTTTCATGTGTTAGTTACTGTGTTTGTAGCTTAGTTTGTGGCTTAGTTACTGTGTTTGTAGCTTAGTTTGTGGCATCTTAATGTGTTAGTTACTGTGTTTGTAGCTTAGTTTGTGGCATCTTTCATGTGTTAGTTACTATGTTTGTAGCTTAGTTTGTGGCATCTTAATGTGTTAGTTAATGTTTGTAGCTTAGTTTGTAGCATCTTTCATGTGTTAGTTACTGTGTTTGTAGCTTAGTTTGTGGCATCTTTCATGTGTTAGTTACTGTGTTTGTAGTTTAGTTTGTAGCATCTTTCATGTGTTAGTTACTGTGTTTGTAGTTTAGTTTGTGGCATCTTTCATGTGTTAGTTACTGTGTTTGTAGCTTAGTTTGTGACATCTTTCATGTGTTAGTTACTGTGTTTGTAGCTTAGTTTGTGGCATCTTAATGTGTTAGTTAATGTTTGTAGCTTAGTTTGTGGCATCTTAATGTGTTAGTTACTGTTTGTAGCTTAGTTTGTGGCATCTTTCATGTGTTAGTTACTATGTTTGTAGCTTAGTTTGTGGCATCTTAATGTGTTAGTTAACGTTTGTAGCTTAGTTTGTAGCATCTTTCATGTGTTAGTTACTGTGTTTGTAGTTTAGTTTGTAGCATCTTTCATGTGTTAGTTACTGTGTTTGTAGCTTAGTTTGTAGCATCTTTCATGTGTTAGTTACTGTGTTTGTAGCTTAGTTTGTAGCATCTTGCATGTGTTAGTTACTGTGTTTGTAGTTTAGTTTGTGGCATCTTTCATGTGTTAGTTACTGTGTTTGTAGCTTAGTTTGTAGCATCTTTCATGTGTTAGTTACTGTGTTTGTAGCTTAGTTTGTAGCATCTTTCATGTGTTAGTTACTGTGTTTGTAGCTTAGTTTGTGGCATCTTTCATGTGTTAGTTACTGTGTTTGTAGCTTAGTTTGTAGCATCTTTCATGTGTTAGTTACTGTGTTTGTAGCTTAGTTTGTAGCATCTTTCATGTGTTAGTTACTGTGTTTGTAGCTTAGTTTGTAGCATCTTTCATGTGTTAGTTACTGTGTTTGTAGTTTAGTTTGTAGCATCTTTCATGTGTTAGTTACTGTGTTTGTAGCTTAGTTTGTAGCATCTTTCATGTGTTACTGTGTTTGTAGTTTAGTTTGTGGCATCTTCATGTGTTAGTTACTGTGTTTGTAGCTTAGTTTGTGGCATCTTTCATGTGTTAGTTACTGTGTTTGTAGCTTAGTTTGTGACATCTTTCATGTGTTAGTTACTGTGTTTGTAGTTTAGTTTGTAGCATCTTTCATGTGTTAGTTACTGTGTTTGTAGTTTAGTTTGTAGCATCTTTCATGTGTTAGTTACTGTGTTTGTAGCTTAGTTTGTGGCATCTTTCATGTGTTAGTTACTGTGTTTGTAGGTTAGTTTGACCCACCACTTACACCATGAAGTGTATTGGGGAGATGTAGTTTCCATTCTTGTATAGCAGTGTTTCTCAAACTTAATAGTTCATGACAGATTTAGTTGTACCTGTGTACCCCTCTAGGGTGAAAGATGATGTCGGGGTAGTTTTAATAATAACGATTTTATCTATACTAGCACTATAATGTGCTATTAATTATATTTATATTTACACACTGCAGTCCCGATAAACAAAACTCGCTTAAGTCAAATTTTTGTTAAATCGAAGCAATATATATATTTGGGTATAGAGGGTGTTTCAAATTTATGTATACACACTTTAAAAATGTATATCTAATGAACAACATACATAATTTTAATTTTCTTAATCATATTTTAAAGCTAAGAGATAGACAATTTTTTCACAGTGAAACAATTTTGATTTATTTTTGAGATACATGAGAAATAACGGAGAATACTCAATGAAGTTTTGAAGAATGAAAGACTATTCAGACTATTCTAAAAGAATTGTAGATCAGTTGGTGAGAGATTGATGTCGCTCATGTATTCATGCTGATGGTGGGGGGACATTTTGAACAGTTAAACTAAATTTATTTTATTGTGAAAAAACTGTCTATCTCTTAGCTTTAAAATCTGATAAAGGAAATTAAAACGATTTATGTTGTTCACGAAATATAATTTTTTAAAGTCTGTATACATAATTTTGAAACACCCTCTATGTGTGTGTGTGCGTATATATATATATATATAATGAAAGTTATACAGTAGACACCTGTAAATAAAGATGTGTGTATTTCTACAGTACACCATTGTTATATATTAAATTTTAATGTGATGTTTTCTGCAGCTATAAAATGTATAAGGAAAATAAATTCCGTTGCATACCCCTTTGAACTCTGTGATGTACGCTTGGGGGTACACATAACATACTTTGGGAAACACTGTTGCACAGGATTGTTGTCTGGGGTCATTTCAGTCAGTAATTCCTCAGGATTTTCCTGCACCTTGTTGTTGAGCCTCATGGGCTGTTTACTCTTTATTTGATTGAATCTGCTGGATGACATTGTGCACTGACTTTATTGAAACTTAATTGTGAGCAACCCCTGGTCATATTGAAATCATTTCATGAGCTGCATAATTCTGATCACCTGATTATTGTGTTTGTCTATATTTGCTTTCATTTGACACTAATGCTGGCATTAGGATATGTATATTTTGACTGTGTGTGTTGTTTGCTTGTGCGTGTCTGAGTGTGTAAAATAACATTACACCCCTTCCACACACACACCCCACCACCCCATGTCTTCAGCGCTAGTGTTGACACACTCTGTAACCTAATAATTTGTTGTGTTAGTGGTTAATATGTTATTATGTTTGTAATAAATTGTTTCCAACATCTCTTGGTCGTTTGTTTATATTATGTAATATAGACTTCTGTGTACATTTCTTATGTTTACCAGACAGTTTGTTACTTGGCTGAGGTACGTTTCTAACACTATACAGTTTCGCAACAACACTTGGCCAAGACAAACAATTCTTACACTTAACAGTGTTACAACACTTGGTTAATACAAACACTTCTTACAACACTTTGTCACAACACTTGGCTATGATACACACTTAACTACACTTTGTCACAACACTAGCACACTTAACTACACTTTGTCACAACACTTGGCTGTGATACACACTTAACTACACTTTGTCACAACACTTGGCTGTGATACACACTTAACTACACTTTGTCACAACACTTGGCTGTGATACACACTTAACTACACTTTGTCACAACACTAGCACACTTGACTACACTTTGTCACAACACTTGGCTATGATACACACTTAACTACACTTTGTCACAACACTTGGCTGTGATACACACTTAACTACACTTTGTCACAACACTTGGCTATGATACACACTTAACTACACTTTGTCACAACACTAGCACACTTAACTACACTTTGTCACAACACTTGGCTATGATACACACTTAACTACACTTTGTCACAACACTTGGCTATGATACACACTTAACTACACTTTGTCACAACACTTGGCAATGATACACACTTAACTACACTTTGTCACAACACTTGGCTATGATACACACTTAACTACACTTTTTCACAACACTTGGCTATGATACACACTTAACTACACTTTGTCACAACACTTGGCTATGATACACACTTAACTACACGTTGTTACAACACTTGGCAATGATACACACTTTACACAATGTTATTACACCTGGGTATGATAAGCATTTACTACACAATGTTATTACACCTGGCTATGATACACACTTAACTACACAATGTTATTACACCTGGCTATGATACACACTTAACTACACAATGTTATTACAACACTGGCAATGTGATAACACTTTACTACACAATGTTATTACACCTGGCTATGATAAGCATTTACTACACAATGTTATTACACCTGGCTATGATAAGCATTTACTACACAATGTTATTACACCTGGCTATGATACACACTTAACTACACAATGTTATTACACCTGGCTATGATAAGCATTTACTACACAATGTTATTACACCTGGCTATGATACACACTTAACTACACAATGTTATTACACCTGGCTATGATAAGCATTTACTACACAATGTTATTACACCTGGCTGTGATAAGCATTTACTACACAATGTTATTACACCTGCCTATGATACACACTTAACTACACAATGTTATTACACCTGGCTATGATAAGCATTTACTACACAATGTTATTACACCTGGCTATGATAAGCATTTACTACACAATGTTATTACACCTGGCTATGATAAGCATTTACTACACAATGTTATTACACCTGGCTATGATAAGCATTTACTACACAATGTTATTACACCTGCCTATGATACACACTTAACTACACAATGTTATTACACCTGGCTGTGATACACACTTAACTACAAGGCTGTGATACACACTTAACTACACAATGTTATTACACCTGGCTATGATACACACTTAACTACACAATGTTATTACACCTGGCTGTGATACACACTTAACTACACAATGTTATTACACCTGGCTATGATACACACTTAACTACACAATGTTATTACACCTGGCTGTGATACACACTTAACTACACAATGTTATTACACCTGGCTGTGATACACACTTAACTACACAATGTTATTACACCTGGCTATGATACACACTTAACTACACAATGTTATTACACCTGGCTATGATACACACTTAACTACACAATGTTATTACACCTGGCTATGATACACACTTAACTACACAATGTTATTACACCTGGCTATGATACACACTTAACTACACAATGTTATTACACCTGGCTATGATACACACTTAACTACACAATGTTATTACACCTGGCTATGATACACACTTAACTACACAATGTTATTACACCTGGCTGTGATACACACTTAACTACACAATGTTATTACACCTGGCTATGATACACACTTAACTACACAATGTTATTACACCTGGCTATGATAAGCATTTACTACACAAATCATTCATGTACACTTGCAGTAGTGATGTCTATGCCAGTTTGTTTAATGTTTTACAAGATGATGTTGCCGCACAGACTCGTATTTGTCGCTTACAAGAAATTCTTGACGGGGGCAAAAGTTCTATTCTTACAGTGTCACCTCAGGGACCCTCGAGAAACTACACACTGTGCTAGCACGTGGATGCGACAGGGACCCTCGAGAAACTACACACTGTGCAAGCACGTGGATGCGACATTTGCTGTTCCTATCCTTTGCTAGGTCCTGTCAATCTGTCATGGTACACTTTGACACATGCCTTGCCTTTCTATGCCTTCTAGCACTTGAAGATTCAGCCACGCTTATATCGTTCTCTGATATAGATTCTGCGTAACAACTACTTTCCGAAAACTTAACAGTGTTCGCCTCCTCAAACAAACTGATGATATGTTGCTTTTCACTTCCAGAACAACTCTGGCTTCATCTTGTCACGTGCCGAGGTCTTCACAAAGAAGATGATGTGGTCATGTTCAAAGCTTTTTTCATACACATTTCTAAAGTATTAAAATAACAAATCACCTCTGAATTGTTGCGATGGGAGAGCCTATGTGTTACATTGTAAGGTCTTAAATTAATAATCTCATCCAAGCGAACGTGCCTGTATTAAGTTACACTAACGAGTATTACTTTATAGGCTTATACCCCATGCTCTCTTGTCTGCTTAGCTCTTGTCTGCATTGAACAAACAATTTTGGTCTGAAATTTCAGAAGTCATTCATCATCACCTGTCGTATATTGTTATTACTGGGCGGGGCACCAATGGTATGATGGGGATGACCTGTGGAATGCTACCAAGAAGGTCTCCAGAAATTTGCTGGTTAAGAAAGAAAGAGACTTATTCGAAATAAGAAGAAGAGAAGGTGAATGCTCTCCATCAGATATCGTTTTCTAATAAATCATGGAAAGTTTTCTGTTTCCCTGCGACATAACTTCTTTCCCTGAATTCTCGATACAGAAAGAGCACACCAACCTCCCAAATAGATCATTTTGCCTATATTTTAATACTGAACACAGCACGAGAGTGTCGTGAAACGAAGTGTAACCCACTACTTTGTTAATCACTATGTCGAGATACAGATTTGCTTCAACCAATCAACTTGCACCGTTCACCAGTCTCTGAGACAGAATAAATTATACTGTTCACGCAGTTCACGCAAGATGGCGGCTAAAAACTGAATAAAATTAGGCTGTATGAGCAAAAGATGAAACCGGAGGAAACCAATCATTTTGCTCCGCCAGGAACCAACCGAAAGCCTTTCTTAAGCAGTTACCTGCCTATATAATAGGGCGGAATTTTATGCTAAACACGCAATCCCGAACTTGACGCCAGAGATACTGACTGAAGAGGAAGAAGCTGTCACCTTGATTGATTGTTTACCTGAGGGCATCGACCTGCAACCTACTTCACTAGTCGAGTCAAACTGGCCGTTTTTTAAATCTTGGAGGGTAATTATAAATTTACGATAACCTTTAGGAAAATAGGCCTTCAGCAGGCATATAATGTTGGTATTTGTTGTGTGTCATTATACTACCTACACCTGTATATATTTAATATATTTTGGGTTCCCTATGAATGTATATGATTGAATAGACGAAGACTAATAGGACTCATACTTCAATCTATTGTCTCCTATATTCAGTCTATTGTCTCTGATAATTCCAAACTGCAATATAACCAAAACAGTCCTTGTTAGGACTCAATCTATTGTCTCATCTAACTCCAACTGCAATATAACCAAAACAGTCCTTGTCAGGACTCAATCTATTGTCGCATCTAACTCCAATCTATTGTCTCCTATAACTCCCACCTGATATATCACCAAACAGTCCTCGTCTCATATACTCCTATCATAAGAACATAACAATATTGTTAGGATATATGTTACCAGCTAGTATAGCACTTGACAGAGAGGACGTGGTATAGTATAGGGGGAAGGACATTGTTGTATCACACCTAGGTGTACATATTATTGGATTTATTTCATGTATTGATTTATATTATGGGATGTATTCATGTATTAAATGTATTCATGTATTGAATCTATATTATTGAATGTATCCATGTATTAGTTTATCAGAAAGAATGCTTTGCAAGTAGACACATGTCTTGTCTCGCTATTGCTAAATCATACTGAGCCATGTTGTCATTCATCCTACATGCATACATCTGAGACACGCTCATTTCACTCACACTAGAAATAGGTGGGCTTGAGGACAGAAATTAGCCCCTATTTTTGCTTTGTTACAGGTTTATTTGTGTCCTAAAAACCTGAGGTCGTATGTTCGAGTCAATCCCGCTGCCTGGAACTTCGCAGGAGCATAGAGATTGTACAGAAGCTACATTTTAGTCCCCCTCAGTCTTGGGTGGGCTAAAGTAACGAGCCTCAGCAGGAGTGGTGTGAACCAAACTAAGGAGAACAGAACGTTTTAAGAGATGAGTACTCATTCGTACCATTTCTGTCAGCATTGTGAGCATAGAAACTGTCAGTGATGAGAAAGTGACTTAACATAGCAAGAGACAAAATTAATAGCATAGCTGAGAAGTGTTATATCCTTAATTAACAGCACAGCTGATATAATTTTTTGTTCCTATAATTGGAAAACTTGTTGTCTATATAAATATAAATATTTGTAAAATATATGTAAACTTACAAATTCATTACGTTCCATTTTTTTAACATTCACCCTTCAGCACAAGAGTAGATAGTGTATATACTAAATAAAATATAAGGAAATTGTATTTTGAACGACTTGTCAATTTTATCATTGTTAAGTAAAAATCTGTTTCCTTGGTTTTTTAATATCACAGTTAGTTACACAGCAGAGGTGGCGCTTTATGTCGGTCTCCTCTCTACTATTGTTTCGAGATCAGAACATTCACAGCCGTAACTAATTTGTGATACCAGTAGTTCTCTCAGGCACTGAGACTTCACCATTTTCTGCAGAAATTCTATTTCTGTAATTGTCAGTACTATACTGATCCAAGAGCCAAACAAAACCTCTCGCCACACTGGGGGCTCGTTCCTGGGATATTTCTGTATATCTTGAGCCATACTTAGTCTATTCATCTATCTACACTCTAACTTGTGCCAACCATAGGTAACATAAGAAAATAAATTTTTTTGTTGAGAAAATCATTATAGGATTTTTACAAAATTATTTTCTTAGGAGGAGTACCATTTAGTACTCAGTAAATAGTTGATGCTCACAAAGTTGCACGGAAATTTTTTGTTCATTTAAATTAATTAAGTTTAATTACAATAATTGGGTTATAGTAAATATACATACCCTATCTAAGTAACGCCATGGCTGATCTAGTGAAGTTCAGGACTGCGATCATGCAGATGGGTAAGGAATTAAATATGACAGGTGATGCTCTGACTCAGTATGTCACAACAGAATGGACAAACACATGGATAGGGAAGAAAGAAAGTTGCAATTAGAAGCTGAAAGAGAAGCCAAAAGACTGGAAGCTGAGAGAGAAGACAAAAGACTGGAAGCTGAGAGAGAAACCAAAAGATTAGAAATTGAGGCCAAGAAATGGGAGGCTGAAGCTGAGGAAAGGAAATTACAAGCAGAGAGAGACCATCAGTTGAGATTAAAAGAGCTTGAAATTCAGGCAAATACTGGCAATAATGGGGTAGCTCACCTCACTCTGAGAGTAGCTCCAGCCAGAGCACCTCAAGTGGGGCCATTTGTTGAGAAAGAAGACGCCATCGAGTCGTACCTGGATAGATACGAAAGACTAGCCACTACCTATGGCTTAGTGAAAGAAAAATGGAGTCTTAAACTATCTCAGGGATTGAGAGGTGTGGCCTACGATGTGTATTTGAAGCTCTCAAGAGATGACCAGGAAGATTATGAAATCCTGAAGCAGGCACTGCTTGTGAGATATGAAAAGAACTCAGAATCATATAGAAAGAAATTCCGAACAGCTAAACTTCTTCCAGGAGAAAACTATCACCAATTCTCTGCTAGACTGGAAACCTATTTGGAAAAATGGAGTAGTTTAGGAAAGTGTCAAAATCTGAAAGAAATGATAATGATGGAGCAAGTGAAAGAGTCCATGCCTCAAGAAATGAGGAAGTTTATCATGGAACAAGGAGCAGAGAGATTGGAAGATATTGTAACTGTTGCTGAGAGATATCAAGCAGCTCAGGCAGAATTATTAGGAAATAAGAAGAAGCAGGGTGAAAACTTCAAATCATCACAAAACTATACCAAATATGAACAAAAGGACCATACCACAAGGAACAAACAAAGATTTGACCAAAAGGACAAAAACCCTCTAAGATCGGATAAGACACCTTACCGGAAGGAAGGAAAGTGGTGTAAAACTTGTCTAATGAGTAACCACAATACTGCGGACTGCAGAAGGAAGAATCCTCCTCATCATGCTGCATGTCTTACAACAGGGAATCAGGGAAGGAAGGAAATGGCAGTAAGTCAGAAAGACTTCCATCATCCCCCTGTCTGTGAGGAAGTGACCGTGAATGGCACTCAAGTACTGTGTTTATATGACACAGGATTGGACTTTGATTCAGTTGTGTGCTCTTCTCTAGTGAGTCCTGACCAGATAACCACAGAAACAGTGGAAATCAGAGGACCAATCAAGGGAGCAAGAACCAATGATACTACCCATAGCTCGAATCAACATAAGATCTCGCTATGTGGAAGGAGAAATCAAAGCAGCAGTGATGGACGACCCTATTTACCCTTTGATTTTGGGGTGTAGGTATGTTTTCCTTGGAGAACCTATAAAACCCGTAGTTATGGCAACAGTCCAGACCAGGGAAAGCTCCAGGAAAATGGAGGAGAATCCTATCAATACTCATCCAGAAGAGATGAAAAAGGCTCAAGCAGCAGACAGCACGTTGAAGCCTTGTTTTGGCAAATTGCCTAAAGCACATAACCCTCCAGAGAAAGGAGACTTGTATATGAAGAATGGCCTACTATACAGAAAAGCTGGAACAGGACCTAAAGGGCATGGACAGCTTGTAGTGCCAAAATCTTACAGGGAGAAGGTTATGACGCTAGGACATGCTATACCCTTCAGTGGACATATGGGAATAGGGGCCACTGGACAAAGGATAGCCTGTCACTACTTCTGGCCAGGAATTACAGAGGACATAAAAAGATATGTAAGATCCTGTCCAGAATGCCAAAGAGTAGCTCCTAAGCATAGGACTGCACCAGCAACACTGGGAGAAATGCCTATTATGGGAACCCCTTTTGAACGTGTTGCAGTAGATATTGTTGGACCCCTCACTAGGACCAAGAAGAGAAATGCTTACATCTTAACCTTGGTTGATACTTGCTCTATGTGGGGAGAAGCAGTGGCCGTGTCAGCTATAGATTCAAAGCACGTGGCAGAGGCCCTGTTGACAATATTTACCCAATTAGGTTTCCCACATCAGATATTGACTGACAATGGGTCTCAGTTTAAGGGAAAGCTAACACAAGAAGTATTCAGGATATTTCAAGCCAGGCACTATCATTGTAGTCCCTACCATGCCCAAGGGAACAGTCAAGTAGAGCGGTTCAATGGTACGCTAATTTCAATCCTTAGAAAGCTGGCGAGTGAAAAACCTGATACTTGGGATACATATTTACCCGCTGCACTATTTGCATATAGGTAAGTACCCCACAATTCAACTGGATTGGCTCCAGCTACCTTGTTGTTTGGAAGACCAATAAAAGGTCCACTGGAAGCATTGCTGCGGACATGGACTGATGAAAAGGCAGAGGAAACAGTGACTTCCTCATACCAGTACGTCAACGAGTTGACATCTCGATTGAAAGCCGGTTGGAAACTGGCCAATGATAACTTAAGACAGGCCAGGAGGAAGCATGCTGCGTACTACAACAAAAAAGCAAATGACAGGGTACTGGAGGTGGGTGAAAAGGTGTTATTACTGTTGCCAAGCAGCAATAATAAATTGCAGATTGGATGGCAGGGACCCTATGTCATACTGGAGAAACTTTCCAGGACCAATTATAAGATTGACAAGAAAGGGAAGGAGAAGGTATATCATGTCAATCTTCTTAAAAAATACTATGACAAGGAATTATCAGAAGTTGCACATATTATGACCCTAGCCATTGCAACAGAAATGCACGGTGAACCACTTCACTCTATGGAGTATCCACTCACAACTACAGAGAGATGTTCAAGTAAATATTAGTGAACATTTAACTCCAGAGCAGAAGAAGAGGGTTCAGAAAGTGTTGGAAACCCATGCTGATGTGCTCACAGATAAGCCAGGTCGTACGAATCTGTTAGAGTACGACATGAAGGTTACCGACCCTACCCCAGTATGCATGAGAACATACCCTATACCCTATGCGAAAGCCCAAGCACTAAGGGAGGAACTTGATTATCTGTTGAAGGAGAAAATTATCTCGAAGTCAGACTCTCCCTATAGCTCAAGTGTGGTGCTATTGAGAAAACCGAGTGGTGAACACAGGTTATGTATTGACTACCGGAAGCTTAATGCGATCACAGAATCTCAGGTGGACCCATTACCTGACACCAACCAGCTGTTCTCTACACTGAGTAAGGCTAGGTATTTATCGAAGGTAGATCTAAGCAAGGGATACTACCAAATACCAGTGAAACCAGAAGTTAGGAAAATGCTGGCATTTAGTACATCGGACGGACACTACGAGTTTAATGTACTACCCTTTGGGCTGAAAAATGCTCCCAGTATCTTTTCAAGAATGATGAGGAAATTATTGGAACCTCTACAAAATCCCCATATCACTAACTTTATGGATGACATTCTTGTTGCTACAAACACATTTGAAGAGCATATAGTAGCGCTCTCCATGTTGTTTGACAGACTGAGAGCCACTGGATTGACTGCACGTCCAACCAAGTGCTATATCGGTTGTAAGGAGTTGGAATTCTTAGGTCACACTATTTCTACAGGTTATATGTCTCCTGACCCAAAGAATATAGAGAAGTTAAAGAAGGCACCCAGACCTCAAACGAAGAAAGATGTGAGATCATTCGTGTCTTTATGTGGGTTCTATCAGAAGTACATACCCCACTTTAACTCTCTGTGTGCACCATTAACCAACTTAACGAAGAAAGGACAGCCTGACAAAATCCAATGGAATGCTGATTGTGAAAAAGCTTACACAGAGCTAAAAGCAAAACTCACCAGCAAACCAATCCTTACACTACCCGATATCACACAGGAATTTGTATTAAGGACGGACGCTAGCAGTATAGGTATTGATGCAACTCTCTTGCAGAAATCAAAAGCCCAGCCGGAGGAACTTTTACCAGTCGCCTACGCCAGTAGGAAGCTGATTGCAGCTGAGTTGAACTACTCGACCATAGAGAAGGAATGTTTAGCTCTAATTTGGTCCATCAACAAATTTTCACCTTATCTGTATGGGACACACTTCATTGTCCAAAGCGATCACCAACCTTTAACATTCTTGGCTGCATCTAAAAAGCTAAATTCGAGATTGTTAAGGTGGAGTCTGCTTCTGGCGCCTTATTCCTTTACCGTGAATTACATTCCGGGAAGAGACAATGTAGGAGCTGATTTTTTAAGTCGACACCCTAGTACTCTGAAAGGACAGACGCAAAAGGATTAACCACAGCAGGGGTTTACACGTCAGCTATGACAAGTCACAGCTAGGAAAGGAGGGGGCTATGTCGTGAAACGAAGTGTAACCCACTACTTTGTTAATCACTATGTCGAGATACAGATTTGCTTCAACCAATCAACTTGCACCGTTCACCAGTCTCTGAGACAGAATAAATTATACTGTTCACGCAGTTCACGCAAGATGGCGGCTAAAAACTGAATAAAATTAGGCTGTATGAGCAAAAGACGAAACCGGAGGAAACCAATCATTTTGCTCCGCCAGGAACCAACCGAAAGCCTTTCTTAAGCAGTTACCTGCCTATATAATAGGGCGGAATTTTATGCTAAACACGCAATCCCGAACTTGACGCCAGAGATACTGACTGAAGAGGAAGAAGCTGTCACCTTGATTGATTGTTTACCTGAGGGCATCGACCTGCAACCTACTTCACTAGTCGAGTCAAACTGGCCGTTTTTTAAATCTTGGAGGGTAATTATAAATTTACGATAACCTTTAGGAAAATAGGCCTTCAGCAGGCATATAATGTTGGTATTTGTTGTGTGTCATTATACTACCTACACCTGTATATATTTAATATATTTTGGGTTCCCTATGAATGTATATGATTGAATAGACGAAGACTAATAGGACTCATACTTCAATCTATTGTCTCCTATATTCAGTCTATTGTCTCTGATAATTCCAAACTGCAATATAACCAAAACAGTCCTTGTTAGGACTCAATCTATTGTCTCATCTAACTCCAACTGCAATATAACCAAAACAGTCCTTGTCAGGACTCAATCTATTGTCGCATCTAACTCCAATCTATTGTCTCCTATAACTCCCACCTGATATATCACCAAACAGTCCTCGTCTCATATACTCCTATCATAAGAACATAACAATATTGTTAGGATATATGTTACCAGCTAGTATAGCACTTGACAGAGAGGACGTGGTATAGTATAGGGGGAAGGACATTGTTGTATCACACCTAAGTGTACATATTATTGGATTTATTCATGTATTGATTTATATTATGGGATGTATTCATGTATTAAATGTATTCATGTATTGAATCTATATTATTGAATGTATCCATGTATTAGTTTATCAGAAAGAATGCTTTGCAAGTAGACACATGTCTTGTCTCGCTATTGCTAAATCATACTGAGCCATGTTGTCATTCATCCTACATGCATACATCTGAGACACGCTCATTTCACTCACACTAGAAATAGGTGGGCTTGAGGACAGAAATTAGCCCCTATTTTTGCTTTGTTACAGGTTTATTTGTGTCCTAAAAACCTGAGGTCGTATGTTCGAGTCAATCCCGCTGCCTGGAACTTCGCAGGAGCATAGAGATTGTACAGAAGCTACATTTTAGTCCCCCTCAGTCTTGGGTGGGCTAAAGTAACGAGCCTCAGCAGGAGTGGTGTGAACCAAACTAAGGAGAACAGAACGTTTTAAGAGATGAGTACTCATTCGTACAATTTCTGTCAGCATTGTGAGCATAGAAACTGTCAGTGATGAGAAAGTGACTTAACATAGCAAGAGACAAAATTAATAGCAAAGCTGAGAAGTGTTATATCCTTAATTAACAGCACAGCTGATATAATTTTTGTTCCTATAATTGGAAAACTTGTTGTCTATATAAATATAAATATTTGTAAAATATATGTAAACTTACAAATTCATTACGTTCCATTTTTTTAACATTCACCCTTCAGCACAAGAGTAGATAGTGTATATACTAAATAAAATATAAGGAAATTGTATTTTGAACGACTTGTCAATTTTATCATTGTTAAGTAAAAATCTGTTTCCTTGGTTTTTTAATATCACAGTTAGTTACACAGCGGAGCTGGCGCTTTATGTCGGTCTCCTCTCTACTATTGTTTCGAGATCAGAACATTCACAGCCGTAACTAATTTGTGATACCAGTAGTTCTCTCAGACACTGGGACTTCACCATTTTCTGCAGAAATTCTATTTCTGTAATTGTCAGTACTATACTGATCCAAGAGCCAAACAAAACCTCTCGCCACAGAGAGATACATTAAATAATCAGATAATGATAACTGTGGCTTTATAGTTTATTAGTTAAATAAATACACATTGATGGTTAGTAGAGAGTAAAAAGGATGATGGTGCAAGACAATTCACACACAGATGAAATGTAAGAATGTAGTTAATTAAATATGGTAGTGAAACTAGGTAAATAGTGAAAAGATGATGGGATAGCCTGGCACACAGTGTTACCACAATGATGATACATCTACTCTGTTCATGAATCTTTCAAGTCTTTCAAATTTCCTTCACAGTATGATTATACGCAGGTACACACCGACTGTCCAGTGTAGAAATCTGTTCCACCATGTGGGTTATTTCCAAGAATAATACTTATTCATGAAAACTTTTGCACGTGTAGTAGTGAGAACTTGTAATGTCCCTCAATGCTTGGAAATCTCTCTGGCATGGCCGCGAATGGAAACAAATAGGTTACCTTTTATTTTACGTGAATGATCGAATCCGCAAATAGCGAGGATTGACTTTCTCTCATTCTCTCTCTGTCTGTCTGTCTCTCTCTATATATAAATGTGTATAATGCGAAACAACTTGTGAGCCTTTGATCTTGATATCTTGATGAATCAAGTGTGGTTATGTGATCTTGATGTAGATAAACTCATCAACTTTAAGTATGTGATTTTGCTTCAGGAACTACACTTTTGAATGAGTTGAACTTGATATATATATGAAAATCAACTTGTGCATGTTTGGACTTGACTCAGGCGATAAGCTTTTGAGTGCGTTGAACCTGATATATAGAAGAATCAACTTGTTCATGTTTTAACTTTACTCAGGCTGTAAGCTTTTGGGTGCATTGAACTTGATGTTATATATATATATATATATATATATATATATACCGGTATATATATGTGTATGTATGTATATATATATATATATATATATATATATATATATACATACATACATACATATATATACCGGTATATAAATCAACTTGTGAGCATTTGATACACAGATGACTAAATGCTGCGCCATCCTCGTTACAAATGCGGGCGTGGGTAGGATGTTCTATCATGGGGAGTCTGATATCTTGATATAGGCTTACTAGCTTCCAGCCAATTGGATGCCAAACACGTAAAGTGTAGACTCAGACTTCTGCAAGACTCATTTTCTCTTAGCAAATCCCTTAAAAACACTATATAAAATTAAATTCCTCAGGAATGAATATAAATCCACACAGGAATTAAATTTTGGAACAGGCAAGGCTCTGGGAAACACTTCCGGTTATGCTCCACGGGTGTTGTAAACCATACCGACTTCGGCGGAGCATTAGGTTATTGTTACGAGAGCTCCGATGGAAGGGGAAGTAATCTTTAGAATGTTTTGGACAAATTAAATTTCGAGTTGCAACGCTTGATTAAGCGGATACTTGTTTGACTTTAGGATAGAATTATCTTTTCCTATTTTTCGAGTGACAGAGTACAGATAAGCGTGTGAACGCTGTTTAATCTCAAATGTTGAGATGTATTTATTCTGTAGGGTTTTGAGTCATGTGAATAGCTCGCAGCTAGTCTGCATGTGTTATCGAGAGCGGTGTTCAAGACAGCCGAGTCTCGTGACGGGTTTTTTTTTTTTGGCGGGACTAGTGTGTGATTAAGGGAGTTAAGTTTTGGACGTGGACCGTGTAGGTCGAGTCCCTGTGTTTGGATAGTGTATGCCAACGTAGTGCTTAGGAAAATGTCGACTTATATATTTTCGCTGTGTGTACAGCCTATTTGAGAAACTGCAGTAAAGATTTGTGTAGGCCATATGAAGATTATTATAGCTGCCGGGTGAGCAGGCTTTATTGTGTAATGAAGATTTATTAGGCCATATGAAGATTATTATAGCTGCCGGGTGAGCAGGCTTTATTGTGTAATGAAGATTTGTGTAGGCCATATGAAGATTATTATAGCTGCCGGGTGAGCAGGCTTTATTGTGTAATGAAGATTTATTAGGCCATATGAAGATTATTATAGCTGCCGGGTGAGCAGGCTTTATTGTGTAATGAGGATTTGTGTAGGCCATATGAAGAGGGAGTAGCCATCCTAATGACACAGAAAGCAGCAGCATCGCTTATCAGCTGGGTACCTATCAATGAGAGGCTAATATTAGCTAGATTTCAGACACGATTTTTCAAGCTCTCAATTGTACAATGTTATGCACCAACTAACGACGCTCTTGATACCACAAAAGATGACTTCTATGAAG
Organism: Oreohelix idahoensis; assembly: GCA_024509875.1. Taxonomy (NCBI): domain Eukaryota; kingdom Metazoa; phylum Mollusca; class Gastropoda; order Stylommatophora; family Oreohelicidae; genus Oreohelix; species Oreohelix idahoensis. The sequence goes on along the minus strand of JAMPIV010002832.1, from coordinate 143,710 downwards.
CACTTCTAAGTACCATCAACACAATACCCAAGCATGACATAATAGCAGTCATGGGTGATTTTAACGCCAAAGTAGGTGACAACAACGATGGAGTACAAAGATATCTCGGTACTCATGGCATAGGCTGTATGAATCAAAATGGCGAAAGACTTCTAGAACTTTGTGAAATATCAAACCTCGTTGTGGCAGACACCATCTTTCCACATAAGAATATCCACAAGATAACATGGAATTCACCTGATGGCAGAACTAAGAACCAGATAGATCACTTCTGCATAAGCGCTAAATTTCGCTCATCAGTTCAAGACGTCAGAGCATACAGAGGTGCAGAGATCGGAAGCGATCATAACCTCTGCATAGCTAAAATGAGAATTAAACTGAAGAAGTTATACCAACCGAATAAAAATAGAAGAATAGATGTACACAGACTGCAATCAAATGATATAAAGAAGGAATATAATGTCAAAATGAACAACTATTTCGATGCTTTAGGCAAAATTGACAACGATATCACCACCAAGACAATCGATACTAAATGGGAACAACTGAGAACAGCAATGACAGAAGCAGCTGTAGCGACCACCGATACCTAGTACATAAAAAGAAAAAATGGATGAGAGAAGATACTTGGGATAAAATACAAGAAAGGAAAACAGCAAAACTTAAACTACTAGCGGCAAGTACACATAATGCAGTTGAATCTTGCAAACTAACTTATAACTTGTTAAATAAAGAAGTGAAGACAAAAACTCGAAGAGATAAAAGACATTTCATCAATGAACTGGCCGTAGAAGCTGAAAATGCTGCAAGAACTGGTAATAGTAGGTGCCTTTATCAAATTACAAAACAACTATGTCACCAGCCTACTGCTATGGAAACACCTGTTAAAGGTAAATTAGGGAATTCAATACCAACAGAAAAAGAACAAATGAAGAGATGGGCTGAGCACTTCATGGAGGTGCTAAATAGACCACCACCAACAGTAACACCTGATTTTAATAATGAAACATCCACAACCACTTTGCCAATAACTTGCGATGAATTCACGCTGGACGAGATCAAACAAGCCGTTAAAAGATTAAAAAATTTTAAAGCTGCTGGAGTTGACGAAATTTCAGGGGAAATGATTAAAGCAGTTAATGACAACAACCTCTTGAGAATTTTAGATATTATAAAATGAAGTATGGAGAGAAGAACAACCACCACAACAATGGAAAGACAGTATTATTGTAAAGTTACCGAAGAAAGGTGATCTATCAGACTGTAATAACTGGCGTGGTATATCTCTATTATCAGTACCTGGAAAATTATTATGTTGCATGATGTTAGAAAGACTTAAATTGCATGCTGACGAAAAGATCAGAGAAGAACAAGCGGGTTTCAGGCCGAAACGATCATGTATTGATCAAATATTCACACTAAGAACAATTATAGAAGAATCAGTGGAAAGGCAATCGCCACTTATTATCACCTTCGTCGATTTTCAAAAAGCCTTTGATAGTCTACACCGCCCATCATTGTGGAAGATACTTACAATCTATGGTTTTCCAACAAAATATGTGAATATAATCAAAGCGCTATATGACAATGCAAGATGTTGTGTTAGAACAAATAAAGGGAATACAGAATGGTTTACAGTAGAAACAGGGGTGAAAACAAGGCTGTATTATGTCACCACTACTTTTTGGAATAGCTATTGATTGGGTTATGAGAAACTATACCCACAATGAACAATTGGGTATAAAATGGACAAATGGAAAATTCCTGGGGGACCTGGATTTCGCAGATGATGTAGCATTCTTAAGTTCAACACCAAGACAATCCCAAGAAGCAATAAATAATTTGTGTCATCTCTCGGTTAAAATTGGTCTCCAAATAAATGCCTCTAAAACTAAAGCTATGAACTTTTCTAACGAGACCTTTGATATCATCTTGAACGGGGAAAAACTACAGAAAGTTGAAAGTTTCAATTATTTAGGCAGTAAAATGACTCAGGATGGTGACACAACAAGAGAAATCCATACTAGAATTGCTTTGGCAGCTAGCGCCTTCAATAGATTATCTAACATTTGGAAATTACGATCATTGAATATACATACCAAGCTTCGTCTGTTTAATTCAAATGTTATCTCAGTGTTAACATACGGCTGTGAGAGTTGGAAAATAACAAAATCATTGGAGAACAAGCTGAATACATTCGAGAACAAATGTCTTAGAAAACTCATGAACATCAGTTGGAAAGAATTCAAGACTAATCGACAAATAAGAGAAGACTCTAGGCAGAAATATGTCTCCGACTATATAAGGAAAAGACGATGGTCATATATCGGTCATGTCCTACGAATGCAAAACAACAGAATACCACTACAGGCGCTCACTTGGGTTCCTGAGGGTAAGCGGAAAAAAGGAAGACCAAAAGAAACACTCAGAAGAACAATAATAAGAGAAGGAAGAACGTTGGGCCTAAATAATGTGCAAGAGCTAAGAGGAGTGGCGTCACAACGAACAACCTGGAGAGCACTGGTTTCTGCCTTATGCGCCGTGTTTGGCGCTTAAAGAATTTATTATTATTATTATTATATGAAGATTATTATAGCTGCCGGGTGAGCAGGCTTTATTGTGTAATGAAGATTTGTGTAGGCCATATGAAGATTATTATAGCTGCCGGGTGAGCAGGCTTTATTGTGTAATGAGGATTTGTGTAGGCCATATGAAGATTATTATAGCTGCCGGGTGAGCAGGCTTTATTGTGTAATGAAGATTTGTGTAGGCCATATGAAGATTATTATAGCTGCCGGGTGAGCAGGCTTTATTGTGTAATGAAGATTTGTGTAGGCCATATGAAGATTATTATAGCTGCCGGGTGAGCAGGCTTTATTGTGTAATGAGGATTTGTGTAGGCCATATGAAGATTATTATAGCTGCCGGGTGAGCAGGCTTTATTGAGTAGTGTGGAGATTTATGAAGCTGTGATGAAGCGATTATAAGGCCAGGATGTGGACAGGCCGTATTAGGTATTGATGCAGTGTGGAAATTATATACTATGTTTCGATGTAACTGTGTTCGTCTAGATCTACGTGATGTTATAATTGTAATAAACCATGGTTAAAAATCATCAGACGTTACACCATTCCATGACTCGGTGTGTACGCTACTGTGAGTGACTGTCCCAAAACACATTCACCTTCTTTACCATAAATACATCCAACTGCAAACGATACCCAGTGTATCAAACGATTACAATTGTATGAGTGGTTTCAAACAAAAAAACAGTCGGTATGTTATATTTCCCGATGGCCAATATTTGATAATTCTTGGGTTACGTCCCATAGCACCACCCTCTGATCCGCCAAATCGTCTTCATCATGCCATGCGACATCAGCATGCTGGCTTACCCAGCCAGTCCTTGTCAATCCTAAAATGTGAGTTTGCCCTCGCAACAAACTCTTTATCTGCTCACCTGATGTTCAGTGACAATAGAAACCGTGGTTTGGGATTGGTCATCCAATGGAGAAACGGTGTACTCCTTGTCATAAAGTTATTTCTCTCTTTCGTGGCTTCGAGTTAAGTCCCTTGTGTCGCCTACCTGATGCGCCGTCTTTTGTTTCCGTGTCGTATGGCCCGCCAGCGGTTTTCCTTAAACCTATTCATTCAGTGTCTCGCCACGTACACGACATCTAAGTGGCTACCGCCCCTGTTATATAAAAAATGTGCTGACACAGGCTATTCAAACAGGGGATTAAGCTTTCAAACGAATTCTTCCCATTGCCCATGTGTTATAATGGGGAACAGGGAAAATATGATCTAATTCAGCCAGGTGTTCGCCAATATGAAAAATCTTAAAGCCGTGATTAGGAAAGATACTTTTAAATAAGGATGAAAGAGAAAAACGGGAGAGTGTCACTGGATTTACTCCCCTTGCTCTGCAGTGATGGTCCAACAGTGGCCAAAATTCAGAGTATCTACTGAGGGTCTTCAAAGGCGTCTACCTTTCGTTCAAGATTACTCTGGGCAGAGATGTGAAGAATGGTGCTTCAATCCTAGGAAGCCTCATCAGAATTTAAAGAAATCAAGTACTACGGCTGATAGGATCCAGGCCGTGTAAACGTTTTATCTTTCCTGACCTTCTGTTAGTAAGGATTTTGTTCGCTCTGATGAGCCCCCAACTGATTTAAATCAGTAAAATATTACTTGTATAGCTCTGTTATAATTTCTCTAAATGACTGAGACATACGGGTGCACTTCACTCAAAAAATGACTAAATCAACTATAAATTTGTATATTTACAGATACCAAATTAAATAATTATCGTTAACAAATGTAAAATAAATAAGGGCGGGGTGAATGTTGATATAGTCTTTAAAATTTCCTCACAGGTGATGGTCTGTTTTTAAAAAAAATTTTAATTGAGAGTTCACTTGGCAGCTTTGAATGTGTACTTAGCTGCCAGTAAGGTGTCGGTTGGTTTCTGCTCCAGCCGATGCTTGTTCTTTGCAGGTTATAGACTGGTTCATTTTCTTTACTGGTCAAGTCTGGTGGCCGCAACACGTCCCTCGTAGTATCGTGCGGTAATTGCTAAGATGGTCCAGCGTCTGTTAAGACCCGTCTGCTTTAGGTGTCTAGCTTTGACTTCAGGCCACTTATACCACTCACTTGTTCCACAGATAGCAGCACCAATTGATACCACAGACGTGTATCATGAAATTAGAGAGAAAGAAATACCTTCCTGAGTATTGAGTTTCCTGACACAAAATCAGGTGTCCCCGCTTTTCATTCCACCATCCCATCTGCCTCAGAACTTTACCCTCTCTGAGCATTAATGTTAATCCCAGTGAGCGGAAAACATCCATTGCATCTATATTGAACATGTTTACATTTAAATATGCACTGGTTGAAAATGTTAATATAATGAGTGTGTTCATCAGTTCTATCATCATCCACTCCCTGCTCCATCTGGAACTTTCCAGCCTCGTATGACTTGGAGAGCCAGTAGCAATTTTCACATGTTAATCATGCAAAATATAGAATTTAAAATGTACAACTCATCCCAATTTTGGGAATACCGACTTCTGGCTCAGAGAAATAGTTACGCAAATTTATTAGGATACCTCTTACATGTAGTCTGGGGTGTTACTTTACTATAGACTCCCACTATGACTTAATGTTCAGGTTCGTAGGATTCCGGTCTTTTAATAAAGGTAGAGTTGTCGTGTAAATTCACAAGATGCTTAAATACATTGTTACTTACATACTTACTTAGTTGTCCCTCTTCTGCCATAAGGTATAGAGATTTGGAAGAGAGAGCATCATACTGTCCTATCGGCTGTCTTTCTCCTGGCCTGGTTCCTTTCTAGTCCTCGGTCCTTCAGAGGTTGCCTAATGTTGTCCTCCCAGCGGACTCTGAGTCCTCCTGGAGGTCTGGATCCCTGGCTCTTAGCCTCACATACCTGTCGTGGCAGCCGATCTTCTCCGATTCTGCAGACAGGGCCAAACCATGTTCAGGTTCCTAGGATCCGGGCTTTCAATATTAATTAAGGTAGAGTTTTCCTGTGATATAAGTCCACAAGATGCTCAAACACGTTGTCCGGTCATTTAAAATGGAATCCTGTTCCTATTCCTTATTCTGGCTTGTCTGGCTGTCTTCTTAACGAGTTGAATTTCACAGTGCGGTAAACTCACAAGGCGCTAAATTATAAGGCAACATTCGGCGCAAATCAAGATTGCTACTATATGACAAGGCTGTAATCAGAAATGTTGTATTTTTACATCCCAAATGCCAAGACAATCACATGCAAGATGGGTATATTTCCCCTTCTCTCACGAACAATTCCTGCGTAAAAAATGCAAAAATAAATGTGTTGTTTACAAGTCACCATAAAGGGTATGCCAGCTTCCGTGTATTATCAATCATGTTTACACTCATGACTTCGTAATCTATCACAGGTAATCTCTTTCAAGGTGGATACTTATCCGGCCAGTCTGTCCAGAAAGGATTATCTCATTATCAGTGAACTCTTATCAATGATAATGTAATCGACTGTGGTCATCCCAAGGTTATTTACTCACTAATCCGGTCGCTTCCCTGCACTGACTGGTCTGGTAGGAAACTGCTACACATTAGTAAACCACACTTCTCTGTACAGATCCAAGGTATCAATATGGGTTCAAACTAAAGTGATTTATTACCCTAATCAGCAAAAGATGGTCGCTGAAGTCCCGACATGACAAGAATTGAGGGATGTTAGTGTAAACAACAATTAAGTACCGAAAATGAGACGTAGCGCAATAATGTCGGTGATAAACATGAATGCTAGGAAAAGAGAACGGACAATTCTGTCACAGAGAGAAATAAAATAAGAACGATGATGAAAAAGGTAAAAGACGAAAAAGAAAAGGACCATTTTATCCCATCACCCTTCAGCCCCCCAAGGAGTATAGGCCTTCAACAGACTTAAGCCAAATCTTCCTGTCACGTGCCATCAGCTCAAGGTCTTCTTCAACCCCTTCACGTCTGTCTCCAGTTCTCTGTTCCGTATGTTCCTTGGTCTCCCTCTACCTCTATAGTCATTGTCCGCGCCTTATCTTTCGACCCATCTTTCGACTAATCTTTCCTTTTATTCATTGTAATTTTGGCGACTTGTCACTTGCTTAATGCTTTGTTCAGCTTTCTCTACAGAGCCCACATCTTGCTTGTCTCTGGTATAGGACATTCTTGCACGCTAAATCAAAATGTTTCGTCCACTATTGAACTGTCAGACTGTGGTTTCGACGTCGTATGTTTAATCTGCGATGAGAAGAAAACGCTGATGATGAATGAGACACACATTGAGGAAACCTGTAGTCAACATTATAAGACAGTACTTGTTATGTAATTCCCGGGCTAAGAGAGGTACAGGGTGACCACACACAACAAAAAACACCGAGAAAATAAAATAGGCGTGCTAAATTAGAAAAAGAGACAGATCTCTGAGCGTAGGTGGGTTTTATATCAACAAAACGTGTGTAGGTGAAAGCCAGGTGAAAGAAAAATGTAGATAATGAAATAGATATATGAAAGCTATTATCATAATATGTCACAATTACCAGCTCAGCAGTAGTGAACAAGTGGTAATCATCAGACCGCACAGGGCACAATAGATTTGGATACCATCTATTCAACAAGTTAAAAATAAGAACAATAAGAGTCGTAACGGTGGCACCAATAAAATAAGAGCTGGACATCTGCTTCAAAGGTGCCAAACATGTGATAGAAACAAAGAAAGAACATATGGCCATCACCAGTGCCATTCCTGAAAAACTCTAGTCTACAGAGATATCAACATCCTCAATCTGACCACTGCTTTCTTAGAAAATATTCAAGTTGACGTCTGATGGTGAACGAAAAAGGGCAGTTTTGTGGTATGCAGATGCGACAAAATCAAATAGCTTACACACACTTTTTCAGAGGAGCCAAATATCTTCTCAGCTGTAGTTGTCTGCTGTTGATTTTTTTTGTTTAATGCTCGAAGAGTTTCCAATCGTCATATTGGTATGTATTGGTAGAGTTCTGAAGAGATAATTTAGACCTTGGGACGCATATATATGTAATTTTAATCTTTTAAAAGTTGTATTGCTTCTGTCTTATTTAAATGCCCTTGCGTGAGGGTCAGCGAACCAGAGCTGACCAGTACCCTACTTCACCTCCAAGTGGTGGTCCTGGAAACAGGCTGCATCACTGCAGTTTGGCTGAGAGAGCAGTGCTAGCCCGGTCCCCAAAAATGCCGTGCTGAAGTCATATATTACACATAAGGAAGGGAAACCCGAGGCCTGTAAACAGTAAATTAATATGAAACAAATATAAAGTTATGTTATCAGGCACTCGTAGGAAATAAAGAAGTAGAACGCTGAAGTCAGATGTGTCTGCCGAAAGGCGCAATTATCGCAGCTTCGCTGTAAACGGACACAACGCAACCAACGTCCTTTTCAGGACGAACGAGGAAGAAGAAGATTTAAATACCCAGAAAATAATTCGCAACTGGATATAGTATGATGAAGACTTAACACATTTAGCAAAGCTCGGCACATTTTTACATTATGAAGTAACATATCCCACCAGCTAGGGGTCGAGGGCACGACCCAGGTTCTAGGTCGGAGAAACAAGATAATCTGGTGTTTACGAACTTAATATTGATCGATGCCAGTAGACCAGCGATTGCAGCTGGTGTCAATGATTTTGCTTACAAAATGTCTCTGTGTTACACATTTATGCAGATTGATTGATTTAAGGACCTTGTACAAAACACTGGATTTAGTTTTGTGCATGGGATACGCAGTTCAACCCCATATGGGTTATAATTTGAGTATATAGTGTTCCTCATTCTATATAGTACATTATATTTGTTGTTTTTCCATACTGCAACTTCTCTGGCATTTGGTGCGGCGTTTTCTAAGATCTGTTGGTGTTGTATCTCTACCTTGTTCTTGAGTAGATCTCCCGTCACCCTGCTCAGTTTTGAGATGTTTGTATTTTGATTTATTGTATGTTATGAATGTTTACTACCCTTGAGATTAACTCAAGTATCTCTATTGGGTATGCGCTGCTTTGTAATGTTTGATAATTTATCTTAGTTTTGTACTGAACATTCGTGGTGAATATTTTGTTAATGTATTTTTGTTCTTTAACCATTCTCCTTTGCGATGGTACTTATATGTTAATTTTTGTTTTGGTAATATAAAATTTTATTATGTTATGTAGTGTGGCAGTGGATCGTGATCGTATAATGGAGGAAACTAATGGTCGATAGTTAACTTAAGCTTTCATCAAACAGCAACTGTCTTACTTTTGTTTTTCGCTTCCAGTATTGATTTCAATTCAGTCAAAATCTTTCTTATAAAAGATGTTTATTCCAGTTGAAGATTTGTTAAAAAGCAATACATATTGGAACATTCAATATACTCTTTGGGTCCAATGTAAAATCTACTTCTGTTCATCAACTTCATTGGTCTCAGCTTGGGGCGGATGTTATTCTTTCAGTGGTTTTCCGAAAACTAACTAATGATTGGTCTTTTGGTTAACAGTCAGTTAATTTAATCTCAAAACTAACTAACTACAAAATCTCTCTACCAAATGTATTATTAGGGTGGCGTAGTAAAGCCATACGGAAGTACTTTCTATCCTAAGTTGGGTGCAGTAGTGCCCTAGGTAGATCAACTTTTAGTACAGTTTCTAGTGATGGTGATGATGAGTTTTGTGCTGTCAAGTTTTCTTCAAGTAAGATTCATGGCTGAAGAAAAAAATTTATTCTGTTTGGGCAAAAAGAGGGCAGGGTGTAAATGATACTTAAAAATCGACACCATCACCATCATCATATGTACCGACATAAGAATAATTATATCATATTTTCGGTACGCCCTACGTCCCTTAAGGTCGTGAGTTAAAAGTAACAAAAATAACATTTAGTACCAAAGCATACGGTGTTAAGTGTTCTAGTCAAATATAGATTGATCATAACAATGGTCCGTTATGATTTGAAGAGTCGGGAACAGAGAAATTAAAAAAAAGCAATGTCTACCAGTACATATCCGAGCATTTCTTCCTTGTATATCTTGTTCATTGTCAGCCTCCTTTCTTCCGATGTTTCGTTACTGGTATTTGTTTGGTAATTTATTTCATGGTAATCTTGGTAATGCTGCACACTTTGAAAATCATTTAATGGAAGGGGCATAATTTTTTAACCCTTGGGCTTTCTGTTCATCTGTTCTTTTGTTTGTTTGTTTGTTTTGTGTTTTTTTGTTTTCTTTTTTTGACGGCTCTCGCGTGTTCCGAATCCGACAGGAATTCGGTCGTAATATACTCCGTTTGTTGTGTGACATGGGACTATCTATCTATCTATCTATCTATCTATCTATCTATCTATCTATCTATCTATCTATCTATCTATCTATCTATCTATCTATCTATCTATCTATCTATCTATCTATCTATCTATCTATCTATCTATCTATATATCTATCTATCTATCCATCTATCTATCTATCTATCTATCTATCTATCTATCTATCTATCTATCTATCTATCTATCTATCTATCTATCTATCTATCTATCTATCTATCTATCTATCTATCTATCTATCTATCTATCTATATGTGTATAAATATATATGTGTGTGTGGTGTGCGTGTGTGTGGTGTGTGTGCGGGTTGACGGTATTGCCTCCCCTGCTTTGCAGTAGTGGTCCAACAGTGGCCAAAACTCAAGAGAATCTAATATGGGCTTCATGGTTATCTACCTTCGCACAATATTACTTTTGGCAGAGATGTAGATAGAAGGGTATTGACACTTCTATTACAAATGGAGTCTTCACAACATATTCAGATAAGCGAAAACAATGCTGCTGTGGCTGAGCACGTTAATTCTAGAATTTGCCGACAACTTTTGTGAAGGAATTAAGCACTTATTAATTTCAGCTCGTTCAAGCCCCCACCCCTGATTTACTGTGGAATTCTTATTATTCTGGTATAGCTCTGTTTAGAGTGTGTGTAGTAAATTGACTGCGACAAACACACAGTAACTTTAAAATGATTAAATCGAATTTAAATTTGTAATATTACAAATAACAAAATTTAATAATCACTTTAGGTTTTAACATTTTGAAAATAAATTGAATAGTTTAGAAGAAAAGTTTCATCATTGATTTATAGTAGAGACGATGGAAAAGTTCACTTTGGCAGCGTATATTTTTCACTTAGCTGGCAATAGTAGTTTCTGCTCCCGCTGATGGGTTCTTTTCACACTGCTCACACTCGTCGCTGGTCAAGGTTAAAGGCGCCACACGTTCCTAGAACGTCAAGGAGTAACGGCCAAGCTGGTCCTGCGTCTGTCTATAAGACCTCTTATGATGGCGTCTCACACAACGTCAGTTCACTTCTACCTTCACTTGATTGGTTCCAGAGATAGTACTTTCTGCTGGTACCACCTATAAGCCAATCCTGGCTCACAGACGTTTTGCTCAGATGAATAAAAGAGACTTGAATCGGCCTCTTACACGCGTCTGGGGTGTCGTTGTTTTAACAATAGATTCCCTCTCTGACTCCGTGTGTGGTCCGTCAGTTCCCCCAGTCCCGGTTTCCTTATTTAATATGAATGAGATTTCCTGGGCTATGTAAGTCCGTCCAAAATTCTCCAATAAAAGGTGTCCTGTATGTTAAGAAGGAATTCTGAATTCTAGGCTTCACTCTAGCAAGGTCTGGTATCTTGGCAAGCGATCTTCACAGTGGAATAACACTGAAACGTGTCAGGTTATATTCCAAGTCTCCCACGCATCTGTTGGTTATGGGGTTAAATAAACTCTACAATCATTTTCAAACAGGCGGGTTAGGGTGTGGTACTTTCACAATATTCCACGTGAAATAAGGTGCGTAAAGCAAAAGGTCACGCATGGCAATAAGACATTCGATGCTTTGCGTACAGACTCGCGAACATGTCGTTAACCTCATATGACAATGTGGTCCAAAAGTAACAATTCTTTACTTTATCAGAAAGTAATCTCTTATATTTGTCTGTCCATCAATTGTCTCCCCGTATGACAAGCTTTGATGATGCGCGCACCCGTCTTATCAGTGATTAGGCAGATAGCGCTGGGCAAAGTACGTGTTAATCTGCCACGGCCAAGCTGTGGTACAAGGGAATTTTACCAACCTGCCTCTCGTAATATTATCTCTGCCTCTCCTTGCAAATGTGAGGTGTTTATCATCCACAAGGAGTATCAGATTACAGACAAGACACAATATACTGAAAGTAGTGAAAGAATACTTGAAAACTTAAACTATCTGCTACATAGTATAGAAAGAAAGAAAGTGAGACAATTGAAAGCACGCAATAAAATAAGTACAAAAAATGCACCGATTACTGCCGGAGTGAAACAGAGATCGAGAGGGGTCGCCCCATTCTGTCGTAGTGTGTCTTACCTTTAAGAAAAATAACTGGCTTCAAATGATGTTCACTGTGTGAACAATAATTTTGAAGAGGTCAACTAATTTTTTTCCAAACCCTCATATTTTGTGCATAAGAAATTCTGAATCCCGAGAAACATTCATGTTAAAGTAGGTTTAACTTAAAACACACACACATATGCCTTCTTCTACAACTACTACTTCTTCTTCTTCCTCTTCAAAACCATACACGCTGGCATAAGTGATTTTGTTTCTATGCACCCTCTTAGCTGTCTCCTTAGCCGCCGACTGTCAAAGCAGTCAGTGGCCATCACGCCTGGTGGCGTCTTGTGGGGCAGAAACAAACTGCGACCACTTTGCTCGGTTGGCGGCCATCCTTCGTACAGTTGTCCAGCTCTGGTTCATTCTTTGCACCTCGATCTCCACAGTTCTCCGCCAAGTTGTTTTTTTTTTCGGCCTCTCTTTCGCGTTCCTTCAGGTGTCCACAGCTTTGCTGTTTTTGTGATGGTATCGGGGTCTTTTCTGAGGACGTGGCCAACCCAACTTCAGCGTCTGCCAGCTATGATGGTGTGCATGTCCTCTTGGTTGCTTCTAGTAAGCAGTTCTTGGTTGGTGAGGGTATTATGTCAAACGATTTGGAGAATTTTCCTTAGGAAGATTGTTTGGAAAGAGGACAATTTCGACATTTTCTTCTCTGTTACTTTCCAGCATTCCGCTCTCTCTCTCTCCCCCAGACTTTGCCAAGTAGTTTGTATAATATCTCTGTAGACGTAACTATATCTGTTTTGATGGCCTCTGCTGGAATGACATCTGGACCAGCTGCTTTTCCATCTTTCAGAAGCTTTATGGCTTTCTTTATTTCTTCTCTACTTGGTCGTTCACAGCTGATTTGTAGCTCCTCTTCTGTTTTGTTGATGTCTGGGAGATTAGTTGGAGGTGGTCTAGTGAGAAGTTCCTAAAACATTATGTCTGTACGTTTAACCTTTTTCATTTAAATGCAATGTAAAGCTAAAGCTATTCAGTTTAAATGTAAAGGAAGTTTCATACGAGGGATTAAAACAAACATGCAGTAACCTGCTCCATTCGGAGTCTGGGGTTAACTCTGCTTTTGGTTCCATGTGAGAATTAGCATGAAGTAATCACCAGTGCTTGATGTGTTGCTTTTCATATGCTGAGGTTGCCAGCCTCGTATGGACTTTTACAACCACTAGCAAGTTGGGAACTTGATTTCTTGCTCGGTAGAATAGTCTTGGCAACTTGATAAAGATGCCTTGAACACGCGTCAGGGGTATTATTTTTAGTTATAGTCCCTCTGTGACTTGAGTAGGTTCTGTAGGGGTCCGGTTTCCGTGTAAACATGTAAATCTTCCCACTTTAGTGTTCAGAAGGAGTTCCGATAGATGTTGTGCCCGGTCCTATAAGGTCAGAATCCTAACTCTATTTTTTCCTGGCTTCAGTCCGAGCTGTGTCTTTGGCATTTCTGGAATGCAATGTGTTTTAGCCTCCGAATATGTTAGGTTATATTGCAGTTTTCTTGCCCACGCTTCCATCTAGTGTTTCCGACAAAACTTCCAATCAGAATAAATGTTTATTTCTGATTCTCATATGATCCAATCCATGATCAAAATGTAGTGGGTCGGTGTTGTCAGTTATTTACTTTCCCCCGCGTGTTTTAGAATATCATTTTAAAATTTAAACACATGACCTCATCTCCACATGTGGCCCGACTTCTGCAGTTCCCTTAAGTAACCTTTCGAATTACGATTTGTAACATCGCATGCAGATAGTGTCATTGCTAATGTGTCTACCCAGACGGGTTTCTCTGTAATCATTACACAGACGATGTCTGGATGGAAGAGATTAAGCAATTATTACCTGTACTTTCCTGGTCTTCCTTTTGTATTATCCACCCAATTGTATGAACGCGGTTGCAGTAAACAATTCCCCCAGACGGGCACGCGTGTCTGACGGGAAAGGATTACTTAGAAAGTCACCAATACTTTCCGTTGACCGTATGAATTCAATCTTAACAACTTAAGCGATTACAATTAATCCTTAAGGATGGTCCAGTAGCCGTGAAATAATAGTAGTATGAACAGAGGTCAACAAATCTCTCTCAATACGTGCTCTGACAATTTTCTTATTTTAAGCGAGGGTCTACGGTAGCGTTAAGATTTACATGTTTTGGAACTGAGATATTATGAGCTATCATCCAACCACTCGCCAGCTTGCCAAAGTTCATCTATGTGTTGTTTTAAATATATTGAAAATGTCTCAGCAGTCTCTAGATATACCTCGGGTTTTCATGGCTTTGTATTTTCATCAGCTTATTTTAACATTCGAAAGTGTTTACGCGTTCTCTGTCTGAGAATATTCGTTGATCCCAGATTCGAATCTTGATGTTTGCATCATCGGAAACTTAGAGCAAATAGAAAGCGCACAAACTCATTCTACTGTCCCAAACTGTTTGCCGCGACGCCGCCCATCCTGTCCCACAAATACACCTTTTGTAGAAATTCCCTCATTGTGGGATTGTGGAGGTAGTAACACAACAAGGCCTCAAATAACTCAGCACAACACAAGCAAACCAACAATAGCGCAACTACATTCACAATAGGAGCCGAACAAAGAAAATAATGTAATCGGTGTTTCTATATAACAACAAAAAGGTTCTCTGTTTACCAAAAACTGAGTTGGCAACAAGAAATTAGTAAATAGAAACAAAAAGATTTATTATTCTTCTCAATTTATACTGTCATACTGAAGCTACTTCTACCGGAACGGTGGTTTTAGATAACACCATTCATTCTAATTTCATTTCTTTTTTATATTAAAGACGTCTACATCATCATTATTTTCCTTCGCGCTCCTTACGGAGAATAGACACACCACTGTAGCTGGTCTCTACATGAGCCTGTACCAAGCCATCATATTCTCTTCCAGCAGTGGTTTTTATGGCTATCTGTTTTACATGATGAGATTACCAGCTCCATGCACAACCTCATCTTCACGCCTTGTACGACATGCATGAGGGTTCTAAAGCCCTATTCTATCGCTGCTCTTTCGAGCGCGCCCCCCCCCCCCGGGAACTACACGGGGCAAGATCATCTAAGCAAGATCATCTAAGCAAGATCATCTAAGCAAGAGCATCAAACCAGATTTGACTGAACGTTTCCTTTATAAAGCCCTGTGCAGTTCCCTGGGGGGTATCAGGGAACACTAAGAAAGAATTGGACTACAGCTCCCTCATGCATGTCGTAAAAGGCTTTCATGTAGACTTACTCGAGGGGACCACCTGCAGTGGTTTCCAGGTTCCATAGGGAGCGAAGCGGCAGATGATGATGATGATAACTTTTGTTGTTGATTTTACGGCCTTGCACAAAACATTGGATTTTATTTTGTGCATGAGATATCCGGTTCAACCCCCATATGGGTTATACTCGGGTGTCGTAAACTAAGATAGGTTTGAAAGATATTTTATGGTCCCGTCTGAGTAGAGTGGATGGTGATAAGTACGTGAGAAATAAAGGTGTGAGAAATAGATTTCACGGGTGAACAGTTTAAGGAGAAGATCTGCCTCTGGAGTGAGTAGTTTCTCTAGTCCACCCTATCTATAGGACTGTAATTTAGTACAAGACAATCTTTCCCTCCCTATACATAGAAATATAAGTTCACACACACACAGCTATGTGACAAGACACACAAACGTGAAAACTATGGTTAATTGGGTATGGGTCTGACCAACACACAAAGTTAAGTTTCTTTTGTTGTTTATTATCATTAAACTTGACAACACCAAATATCTAAAAAAAAAAGATCAAATAAAATCAGAATGACATTCATATGAAAATAACTGAATACATGTGCCCTCCCCCTCTGGAGACAAGAACCCAACAAGTAAATAACCCAAAGGTCAAAGGTTAGCACTATGTTATAGAATAGACATTAAGGTAAACAAAGTTCCTACTAAGTGCTACTCAGTAAGGTAAACAATTTTTAAAAAAAGCAAAATAACCAGGTTGTATAAGTTACCGTAACAAGAAAAATATTCACTCTCTCTGTCATACGTGGCCACTCACTCGCTCCTTACCTACTATGGTGATATTCCCTTGGACATACAATTATCCTGAAGATATATATATATATATATATATATATATATATATATATATATATATATATATATATATATATATATATATATATATATATATATATATAAAGATAATGTCAGTGTTCAGTGCCGAATTTGGCCCCAGTCCAGCCTTGACAATAAATTAATAAGGTGGACGCCAATTTTGGTGGTTTATTCCTGGATATACAAATGTCAACTCGAATAGTTGGTGTAGAAAACCCGAGATCTTGGGTTCACAGTAAACAGAGAAAAATACTTCCAGTATTGGGAAACATCTGGTTGCTAGAACTGTTAGTGTTGATAAATGATGGTACATCCTATCGGCTGGCTCTGTGGTGAATGCCGATTTTGAAACAGCGTAACTTTTCTGGATAAATGCACTAATACGACTGTCACAAGTCAGATAGTGTTATATTTTTTGCACAACTCCTGTGGGCTGATACATTGGAAAAAAATATACGGGTATTGATAAGTCCAGTCAATTTTACAGGTTAAAATGTTTATGATATATCTTTGGCCAATCCTGTTCACCAATGAACTTGGGGATTCACAAGACAAGAAAACGACAACATTAATCCATCAGTAAATGAAGAAAAAGGACCAAAATAGACCGCTGGTTGCCCTTGATCAGGTCTGCTTAGAATAAAAGAACATTTATGAAAAAAATGCTACTATTCTATATAACTACATATATGTACACAGACAGGGACAAGACGATCTCTTATATCCACTCCGTCAGTCCTGATTAAATTTAAAAGGCACATGGTGTCCTTAGCCTGTTCCTATCAGGTCAGCTTTCGCTAGCGCGGCGTCTCTAGGTCGGGTGAAGGTATGCGCCCTCCCCGCACCTACGCGCGCGTTAACGATCAGCGTACAATGTCTATTATTATTTAATTATCCATACGCGCACTTAACAAATATCGCCTGTCGTTAATAGCTATTACATTGTCGGCGTCTGTTTGTTTAGTCGTATGATATCAAATAATAGTCACTTATAATAACTACACAAAAAGAAATAAACGTGAATTCTTTTCTGTCACAAATCAGTCGCGCCTAGTGTATTAATTAGTCAACTAAACCGTCTCTTCTTGCTTGAGGAAGCAGGTGGTAAAATTAACATTAAACTGAACAACTGGTAAAAAAATTAGCTACGGGTTATTATTTCACTGGTGTTAACTCTTTAAGTCCCAATCGACTTTATAAAGGCTCAGGGGTTAGACGCGCTTGGCCCAATCGACTTTAAAAAGCCTTTAGTATATGTGCCTCTGTTTGAGACTGTTTCTAATTATAACTACCCACAAAGTCATTTCCGACTGCAAGTACATTCTTTTAAATACCGCACGTGTTTAAGAGTGAACGTGTTTCTGTTTTGAGATATTTATTTTAGATTTTTAAAGCGATTTTTTAAGCGCATATCCTCCATTTTACCTTGAATAACTAATCATTTTTTTTAAGCGCATATCCTCCATTTTACCTTGAATAACTAATCGTTTTTCAATGAAAGCTTTTATACTTGTAGCACAAGAGTAAAGTACATCCAATTACCTTCAGTTTCATATACAACAACAAAGTTATTTATGCATATGAACATTTTAAAAAATTATTTCCAAACAACAACAATAAAAACGCACTGGGGTGGCCATTTTTGCTTGGGCCAAACCCACTTTTTTGCTTGGGACTGAAAGAGTTAATCCTAGAAAATCACAGTGAATTATAATGGCAAAAGATTTAACACTTTAACGCTTAATCACAAATTTCTATTGCCAGAAAATCCGAATGAAATCCCCACGAAATGCTATTAACACATCTTCCACAATGGTTCTAGACTACATGTTTAGACTATCCGAAAAATTCTGAGCGACAACTGATATCTGGTTTGGGAACGAACGAACGAACTTTATTTTCGAAGGGTAAAGAATTGGGCGCGCAGGCCTGTCTAAATTCTGCCCTTCCACTCTCATTAATCTTGCATACTATATCCTTTCATTCCCACATGATGCTTTAAGCATTAATTTAAAGGCATGCAACATTATAAAGTTACCATAACAGCATTCATTTACAGTATGCAATAATAATAACAAAATGAGTAGGTTTTTTTGGAAACAAACAAGCTTGTAATTGGGGGAAAAAAAAGTAATAATAAAATAAAATAAATAAAACAATAAATAAAAATAAATAAATTCTGTATACCGACACTCACTCATGCGGTCAATCCGTCTACAATTAATCTGTATTTTTGAATGTGTCATCAATCATCAATACAAAAATTACATAAACACATTCTCGCTTATGTCCATACATTCTTGGTGGAAAATGAAATAATAATAATAACACTTTCTTATGCACTTCTGTGACAGGAAAAGTCTTTGAGCAGTAAAAAAAAATTCACATTTCTAAAGTACAGTGGTATGCGGGTACATTCTCACGACTCACATTTCTAAAGTACAGTATTATGTGGGTACATTCTCACATACATTACATTATATAATAATATTTTAAAGTGAATATAATAATAATATTACATGGATATAAAACAAATTATTCACAAAAAACGAGCGGAAGAGGAAAAGAAATGTTGACCTATGGATGAGATGTTGACAGGCAAATGCTGTTTCTATGGGGGTAGATAATCAGTGTTGAGGAAGTGTTTGAAAAGTGCTTTGTTAAAAGAATATTGTGTAGGTAGGCTTTTTAGGTGGTATGGAAGGCTGTTCCATAAGTAGGCACCAGAGTAGGCTAGACTTTTTTGAACAGGTCCATCCTAGGTTTGGGCAGACGTAACTTATGTAATTGTTGTCCCTCTCGTCTACCACACAGCCACAGTTTATATGTCATCGTGGTATTATGATCTCTAGAAGATGCTAATTTTCACACTATTGTGCATAGCAGAGAAATCAGAAACCTAAGTTCCCAAGATAAAAGGTTTTCACGGTCGCTCTGTCGGCCGTTGCTAATCGACAACAGAGACATGGAACCGTGTAACGGGTTTCTTCCGAGATTTTCCCCGCTTCTGAAGATCAAAGCGTTAACTCCCCTCTGTGTACGAACATCAAAGGGTTGTCGGGAAAATATTTCTGCCAGAGCGTCTCACTTCAAAAGGTCCTGTGTTATTCACGCGCGGTCTGTCTGATATCCGATGATTGACAGATCAGCTCGCGTGAGATACTCAGGTAAACAAACCAGATTCGCTCCCTGTTATGACTGGCAGGTCGCGGAAGTTGGTAAACAACTTCGTTTGTTTACGTCTCAAAGAAAAGAGGCGTGGTTTCAAAATGAGTAAACAGAGGCTGTCAATGCATGACTTTGGTAGCGAATCATAGAACGCGAACGAGGTCACGAAAGACTGTCAAACACTGTAGGGTATATTTCCATTATACGTCACATCTGGGTATACACTGTTCCTTTTTCTGTGTATTACCTTACGTTTGTTGTTTTTCCAGATTGCAAATTTTCTGGCGTTTGGTGTGGCCTTTTCTAAGATCTGTTGGTGTATCCCTTCCGTGTTTTTGAGTATATCTCCCGTCACCACCTTTGTGTTTTGAGATGTTTGTGTTTTGAGATGTTTGTGTTTTAAGATGTTTGTGTTTTGAGATGTTTGTGTTTTGAGATGTTTCTGTTTTGAGATGTTTGTGTTTTAATTAATGTATGTTACCTTCTTATTTACTGCCCTTTATATGCGCTGCTCTGTGATGTCTGATAATTTCACTTACTTTTGTTCTGAACATTTGTGGCGAATATTTTGTTTATTATTTTTGTTCATCTTTAATCGATTTCCTTTGCTATGTTAGTTAAATGTTAATTTTTGTTTTGGTAAAATAAAATTTTATTTTGTTGTGTACTTCCCTGGCTAAGTCAACACTTAGTTCATGATGACTCTTTTAGACAAAAACCAGCAAGTTAAGAAATTAAGAAAATAAAAAACGAATGATCTGTGCAGACCAAACCTTGATGGTAATCATGTCCATTGAGCCGGTTTATTCAAGGTCATATAGAACCAAACATTTCGTTAGCCATACACAAGTAAATGTATCCTCTAGTCTTTCACTGAAAAAATAACTATTATTTGTTGAATCTCTTCTGAGCGGTGTGGGATGGTCGGGATTTTTCCGGGGAACCAACAAACCAAGATCTTTGTATGAGTATTTTAGGACATCTCTGTAAACGCTGCGATGATCGGCATTATAGAAATGTTTGAGCCAGTCTAAGCTGGTTCACAGTATTTTAGGTTTGGTCAACAATTTGTGGCTCTCCTATTTTCCCAATTTAGAGATTTCCGTGAGGCCCACTAGTGTTTAACATAGATACGAAGAATTAAAAGTAGTAATACCGATATTACCAATATAATTTTGTTATTAGATGGATACACGCATAACTTTCCAAGATGCAAAGTGTTTTATCAGAACCAGATACAGAAACAAATGTTGTGCAGAGCATCCAGGACACACAAACAATGATGCATATTACCAGCTCAGCAGAAGAGAACAAGTGATAACCTTCGAACTCCGCACGGCCCACAACAGATTGGGATACTGTCTATTCAACAAACTAAATATAGGAACTACCGACAAGTGTAACTGTGGCACTGATAAAATGTCTGCTGAACATCTGCTTCAAAGATGCCCAACTAATGAGGAACATAGAAAGCACATATGGTCTTCACCTTTACCATATTCGGAAAAAGCTCAATGGAGATAAAAATAGATTCAAGCTGACCATTGCTTCTCTTTGAACATATTCAAGCAGGCGTCTGAGAGTGTACGATGAAGCAGAAGATGATGATGGATATAGTTTAAAAAAAAATCACTGGGTGATTGTAAAGTCACTCCCTACTTTTTTTTTTATTTCTTCATTCCAATCCAACTAATTTATTTAAAACAAAAGATAAATTATCTCAACCTAACTACTAGTTTGTTAGATAAAATGATATGTCACATTAACATTACATCGGTACAAAAGATCCGGTCTGCTCAACAGGTTAGTGAAGTCGTCTGGGTAAATGGGCAGGAATTGTCGCTCTTTCTTGTGACGTCAGTTTATTGGCCAGTATAGATTCTGTTTTGTTTCTGGAAATTAAGAAGGGGGGGGGGGGGGGGGGGGGGGGGGGGGGCTGTGGCTGTGTGGTAGACGAGAGGGACAACAATTACATAAGTACGTCTGCCCAAACCTAGGATGGACCTGTTCAAAAAGAGTCTAGCCTACTCTGGTGCCTACTTATGGAACAGCCTTCAACACCACCTAAAAAGCCTACCTACACAATATTCTTTTAACAAAGCACTTTTCAAACACTTCCTCAACACTGATTATCTACCCCCATAGAAACAGCATTTGCCTGTCAACATCTCATCCATAGGTCAACATTTCTTTTCCTCTTCCGCTCGTTTTTTGTGAATAATTTGGGGGGACATATTAGTCAAATAGCGGTTATTGCTCGTGTGTTGATATTTCTTTCACATATATCTAATGGATACCAGACAGAATATAAAAATGTAAACATGGGGAGAGACCTTCACTCACCTTCTATATTTCTGCGATTTATTGATGGTCGAAGTGCGTTTTAATGTTGTATTATGCGCATCCCATAAAAGAAGACTACTATTATGTTTAAACTATTGGGAGCCGCGCTGGTGTAATGGCTTCGGCGTTGTACTGGCGACCAGGTGTTCATGGTTCAAACCCGGGCGTCGGCGTTTGAAGAAATGTTTACGGCCGGAAATTTGACTGAATAGCCTGAACGGCTCCTGTGATAAACCCTCTGTGGATGGGAAGGAGCGAAGCTCCTGACCGGGTTGGAAGGAAAGTCCTCAGGTTTCCCAGCCTCGCAATGACATGTCATTGGGCCGAAGGGCTGAAAGCCCAAGTGCCGCTGGTTAAGGAAAAAAAAAAAAAAATGTTTAAACTATAAAGATTATATGTCATCATATTATCATTTTCCTTGAGGCCCTTTACAAAGTATCAAAAAACGTCCTATTCAGTCAACCATTTTTTCTGTCTATCTTAATGCTACACTCCTCTACTTCAGTATTTCATAAATTCCCCTTTTGTCAAGGACATTCCCCTAAGATAAACGCCCACAGCTTTTAGGGCTTAAACCACTCCCTTCTCTTTTGATTGGGCTCAGTCACCGCTTCACAAAGTGGATGACAATAAGTTAAAACCATTAAGCCTGGAATGTTTGTTTAGATAAATACAGATATTAGTCTAGGAGTATTGTTATCAGCAGTTAAGTTGTCTGACCCAAACATTTGCATTACGCATTTGTTTTCGCTCAGGCGAAATGTATGAGACAAACACATGAGTCGGATTAGAAAGGGATGGCTGTGCAAAACACTGTTTAATTTTGTGGGCATCATGTGCAGGACTCTCAAGTTTGTCTTGATTGCAGCGAGATTAACGTACTAAGAAACCGGGAGTTATGGCATAATTATTTCCGGCAAGATCTCTTATCGTAAAAAACAGAGATGGGAAGAAGAGATTACAAGATTGACCAATTATGGTAAGGCTGTCACGAGATGGATTGTGGTGCGTCCTCTTTCCGATCTCTCTTTCACTACGGCAGTATCAGTTATATGTTTGTACTGATTTCATTGCGATTTTGTTTCCGAGTCGCACCCTTTTCTTTCTGTTTGCTATGTAGCAGAGAGCTTGTTTGTTCAAACATTTTGACACTATCCCTGCAGATGATAATAAGCACATTTTCTTGGCGAAGCACAGATTTGCTGAGATAATATCAATCGACAATATGTTGGCTTATCTCAGGTGTAGCCGACCTCAGACTCTTGATTATCCGTAAAATCGGCAAGCGCAGTGCTTAATCGCTGATAAGATGGGTGCAAGCATCACCAAAGCTTGGAATACGGAGAGATAACTTATGGACAGACATGAATTACAAGATTACTTTAGATAAATGTAATATTGTAACATCTGAAACACATGGCTATATGCGTTTACAGATGCGTTCGTGAGTGTGCACACAAGGCATCGAATGACTTATTGCCATATATGGTAATACGTGTCCATTTGCTTCACGCACCTATTTCACGTGGAAAGATTTTGAAATCATCACACCCTAACACGCCTGTTTGAAAATTATTGGAGCTTTTGATTTCGTTTCATAACAAACGTATGCATGGGAGACCAGGAATATAACCTGACACGTTTCAGTGTTATTTCACTGTGAGATTCACGCTTGCCAAAGACACCAGACGTGCAAGAAAGAATTCAGAATTTCCATTTATCAGACCGGACACCTTTTATTTGAGTATCTATCAGGACTTACAATTCAGCCCAGGACATCTCTATCATTTTAATAAGGAAAGTCGCTGGCTGATGAAACTGAAGGAAGCACACAGAGTCAGAAAGGGAATTAAAGTTCAAATTAACGACCCCAAGTACTCGTGTAATAAGGCATCTGCCAGTGCCTTTTTTCATCTGAGCAAAACGTCTGTGAGCCAGGATTGGCGTAAGTTGTGATTTTACATTCTACATTTCATTACTAACATGTGAACTAACATATATATGTATTTTGCCATGTGAATTTTAATATGTGAAAATTGCTAGTGGATGTCCCAATCATTTGAGGCTCGCAACCTCAGCGTATAGAATGATGATTCATGAACCACCACTGCACGAGCTGGTGATTGCTTTATTGCTAGTTTCGTAAAGAGAACTAAAAGCATAAAGTAATCCCAGGTTCCATACGGAGCAGGGAGGAAATGATGAAAGAAATGGTGTACATTCTAAGTATAATACTTACAGTTGCAAACCAGTGTAAATGTCGAAGTTAATATATGCACTTTAAAATTAATGGAAGTTTCAAACTTTTCAAATCAGTGTAAGCATAAATGAAAACATAATATTCAATTTATATTGTGAACACTTTTCAATCAGTGGAAATGTAAATGAAAACATATTCTATTTGAGCTATTAACCTTTTCATTTAAATGTAATGTAAAGCTAATGCTATTCAATTTAAATGTAAAAGAAAGTTTTATCCCGACGGATTAAATTTAATTCTCATCGAGGGTAAATTCTGAGATAAATGGGATGGTAGAATAGAAGAAAGGGGACACATAAGTATGTGTCGGAAAAAGCAATACTCAGAAGAGCGTTTCGTTTCTATTCTTTATCATAGTTATTCGTGGTCCAGCAGAAAGTGCTCTCTCTGGAACAAGAAGGGAACAGTGGCCTGAGCTTTAAGACAAGGGACCACCTTTGTAGACTCTCCCCGACTCTCCTGAGAACGAGCTGCACCCTACATTCTTAACCAGCGACGAGCGTTATCAGTGATCAGTCCATCAAGAACGAACCCAGCTAAGTGCAATATATAAGCTGTCACGTGAACTTTTAAGAAAAAATGCTATCATCCTCCAAGGATGAAACCTTTCTTTTAAACTATTCAATTTTTTACACTGTTAAAACTGAAGTGATTATTTAATTTTGTTATTTGTAATTTTTACAAATTTACTTCGATTTAATCATTTTAAATGTATTGCATGTTTGTCTCAGTCAATTTACCAAACACACTCTGAACATAGCTATACCAGAATAATAAGAATTCCACTGAGTAAATCGGAGGTGGGGGTTTGATCTAGCTAAGATTAATCATTGCTTAATTCTTCACAAAAGTTGTCTGCAGAATCTATAATTAACGTGCTCAGCCAATGCAGCATTGTTTACGCTTATCTGAATATCTTGTGAACATCCCATTGAGATAGAAGCGTCATTACCCTTCTATTTACAAATCTGCCAAGAGAAATCTTGTGCGAAGGTAGACACCTATGAAGCCCATATTATTATACTCTTGGGTTTTGGCCACTGTTGGGCCACTACTGCAAAGCAGGGGAGGCAATACCGTCACAACCCTCTCAGTATAACAATAAAGCATTGAGTATGTCGGTCTGACAGTCATGCCATAGAGAAATAGGGAACCCAGGTCTCACACTGCCTAACTTGTCACAGTGTATATGTTCTTAAATTTAATTTTTAGTATTCTGCCCATTGTTGCACTGGCACGTATCGCATAACCCTTCAAAATCCAACACGCAACCGCCTGGGAATGCAGTTTGTCTGGAGTTTTACCCTTCCTTACTTGGAGTAATCAGCTGACGGTTTAGAGTATTTCATAGGCAATGATAGCCCATTTTCCAGTTGGTAGGATAAACTCTCGTACTTCGGTTTTCACACAAACTCTGACTAGACTAAAAAGTTGCCGCCCGACATGTGAGGCTAACAGCGGACTTTAGTTAAGAGAAATGTGTGTATTGTCCGTATTGTGAGGTGTTATCTTTATGAGTGTCCAAAACTCGTGAATTTTCTGTAATCAATTTGATTTTTTTTCATGCAAAACTCGAGATTGTTATTCTTTTGTTGATATAGTGATGTGCTATTTAAAAAAAGAGAAAGTAGATAGTACTTCTTTTAATGTTCCCATATACATACACATATACATACACATATACATAAACATACACATATACATACACATACACATATAGATATACATATACATGCACATATACATATACATACACATATGTAGCGAGATTTGATAACACTTGCTTGGTTGTAGCGCGACACACGCCCACAGCGCACACACACACACACACACCAGCGCAAGGACAGCGCGGCGGTCTTTCTTTGAAGTTTGAAGACGCGAAATGTGAATTACGGTTAAGCTAGACAATATTACTGAAGAATGAGGAAATAGCTATATAGGAATGTATGGCGGACTTTAAAAGTTTGCATTTACTGGACATTAAATTATTAACTACAAGAGAACGCCTGGTTGGACTACAATTAAATAAAAATAATTCAACAAAGGAGATAGACTAGGAATTATATCCAAAAGGATATTATTCAAATATAAATAGTTTTAAAGATAATTAATATTTTTCACCTTCATCACATCTGCTAAAAGTTAGCTAATAATCTTTAAACATTTATTATAACTACATGCCTAAAAGGATTTAAATATAAATTGGATAGAATGGAAGCCTCATATGGGGAACAGGAAATGATACCTAGGAAGGAAGGAATGATATAAGTGTGTAGTGAACAGAAGAAAAAAACAAGTACAGGAAAAGCACATATCACCTCAAATCGCCTCAAACCAAGAGATTAAACGAAAATGTTTTTGGATTTTTAGAGGTGCTTTCTCGTACGGGCGAGAGACTGAAATAAAAGGACAGAGCGGCGCATTGGATATCACACACACCAAATCCAGAAGCCAGAGTGAGAAACTGAAAGACAGTATCTGCAAGAAAAGTTATTTTTTTCACGCTGCATGCAGGGCAGATTAACTTCAACCAAAACAGTCTCACCGTGAGCTTATAAATCCTAAGAGGGTATGTAAGTTTATTAAAGATATATGTATTACTAATATCATTTTATTTCAGATTTTATTTCTGATTGATTGTATCAGATATAATAAAAAAAGGGAATGACGCTAACCAGAGATAACCTTCACCGGCATTGTCAGGAAGCATAACCATTAATTGGTTAGCCAAATATATCATGGCTAATTCTTGCCTGGAAGCTTACGACATACCAGCAAGTAAATAAGTGTCTTGGCATCCATGAGTGGAAGGCAAAGGTTATATCGTACCCATGTATCATAACATGTGATTATTCATGTATTTTGTTAATTCTGCACAGTATACATTATCTTATCATGCTATCTCTGTAACATACTATCATGATTCATTCATTTATATACAAACACTGAAGACATGGTCGCATCATGAACAGCAGTGGGTGGTGAGATTGTTGGAACACCATGGCCACCTATTACCTTTTGTTCCAGTTTTTATGATCAATGTTTATGATCATTCCTGATCGAGAAACTAAAGACTTGAGGATCGTTGATCCAGCTAACTGAAGCCTAGAGGTCAACCAATCTTCAACACCTTAGTCCCCCGTAGTTATAGGGCGGGTTGAAGGAAAGTCTTCCGTATTCAAGTGTGTCTCAGGAACCTCGAGCAGACGTGGCTAATACCATAAGATGAGTTATATGTGTATCCATCCAACAAACACTGTGAGCAGTTTCTAAAACGACTGTCTAATGATGACAACTAGATGGCAAGAGATAATGTGACAATCCTTTTGTTGTAATTTCAGTGGAAGATAAATCCAAGACTTTTTCTATTACTTATTTTAATTTGTAACTATAAATAATCATTCATTTTACCATCTTCCAACACCCATTTCTCATTACAAGAATATATAGATGTACATAATAAATTATGAAATTGTACTCATTTGACTTGTTAAATTGTTAACTGTTAAATTTTGAGTTACCTTTTCAAATTTAATTATATTATCACATAGAGTTACTATAGCGAAAGTAGCAACTTATACTTCTGAAGCCTAAACCTATTGTCCAGCTCAGAGTATTCACAGCTGTAACTCACGTGTGATACCAGTGTACTTCTCAGGCACTGGAACTTCATACTTTCTGGAGAGAGATTCTACTTCTGCTCTACCACTATTATCATATTAGGAAAACCTTTCGCTACATTGGGGGCTCTTTCGCGGGATATTATTTTGTATCCTGAGCCACTATCTATGTATTCTTCTATCTTGAGCCACAAATAGTTTGTAAAAATAAATTTTTTTGAAAAATTCTAAAAACTTAGAAATTTTTTCGTAATAGTTGTACCATTGAGTACGAAGTAAATAGGAAACGCTCACAAGGTTTTAAGGATTTGTCTTGTTCAAAGTAATTAATTGATTAAGTTAGTTTGTTAGTGAAGATAAAATTATATACCCTCTGGTAAGTAAGCATCATGGCTGAATTGGTGAAGTTTAGAGCTGCGATTATGCAGGAAGGAAAAGACTTGGGTATGACAGGAGATGCTCTAATTCGACATATCACAACTGAAGTAGATAAATATTTAGATAGAGAGACTAAAAGAATAGAAGTTGAGGCTGAAGCTAAGAAATTAGAGGCAGAAAAAGAGACTAAAAGAGTGGAAGTTGATGCTGAAGCTAAGAAATTAGAAGCAGAGAGAGAAGCCAAAAGAATGGAAGCAGAGAGAGAAGCAAAAAGAATGGAAGCAGAGGATAAGAAATTAGAGGCAGAAAGAGAAGTCAAAATACTGGAAAGAGAAGAAAAGAGGCAAATGTTTGAAGCTGAAGAAAGGTTACAAAGAGCTCATGAGTTAAGTTTAAAGGAACTTAAACTCCAGGGAGCAGCTAGCAATCATGGTGCTAGCTCACCTCACTCTGAGAGTAGCTCCAACCAGAGCACGGCAAATAGAGCCATGAGTTTAAACCTGGATCCATTTATTGAGAAGGAGGACGCCATTGAGTCGTACCTGGATAGATATGAGAGATTGGCCTCTACCTATGGATTGGAAAAGGAAAAATGGAGACTTAAACTATCTCAGGGGTTGAGGGGAGTTTCATACGATGTTTATTTAAAACTCTCAAAAGAAGACCAGGAAGATTATGAAATCTTAAAACAAGCTTTATTGGTCAGGTACGAAAAGAATTCTGAATCTTATAGAAAGAGATTCCGAACTGCTAAGCTACTTCCAGGAGAAAACTACCACCAGTTTTCTGCCAGATTGGAAACTTATCTGACAAAATGGATTAGCTTAGGAAAATGTCAAGATATAAAAGAAATGGTCATGATGGAACAACTGAGAGAATCCATGCCTCAGGAAATGAGAAAATTTCTTATGGAGCAAGGAGCAGAGAGATTGGAAGATATTTTAACCATGGCTGAGAGATATCAAGCAGCTCAGTCAGAAGTATCAGGAAATAAGAAGAAGCAGGGTGAGAACTTCAAACCTTCACAAAACTTTACCAACTAAGAACACAGGGACAATTCCAACAAGAACAAACACAGAACTGATTATAAAGACAAAAACCTTCTAGGATCAGATAAGAAACCTTCAAGAAAGGAAGGAAAGTGGTGTAAATCTTGCCAAATGAGTAACCACAATACTGCGGAATGCAGACGGAAAAACCCTCATCACGCTGCATGCCTTACAACAGGAAACAAGGGAAGGAAGGACCTGGCAGATAGTCAGAAGGACCTCCATCATCCCCTTGTCTGTAAGGAAGTGACCTTGAATGGCACCCAAGTACTGTGCTTATATGATACAGGCTTGGACTTTGACTCAGTAGTGTGCTCTTCTCTGGTGAGTCCTGAACAGATAACCACAGAAACCGTGGAAATCAGAGGACCAGTCAAGGGAGCAGGAACCATGACACTGCCCATAGCCCGAATCAACATAAGATTTCGCTATGTGGAAGGAGAGAACAAAGCAGCAGTGATGGACAACCCTATCTACCCATTAATACTGGGATGTAGATATGTCTTTCTAGAAGAACCTATAAGACCCATAGTGATGGCAACAGTCCAGACCAGGACAAGCTCTAAGAAAGAGGAGGACACTATCATAAATACTCATCCAGAAGAGATGAGAAAGGCTCAAACTGCTGACAGTACATTGAAGCAAATTACCTAAAAACTATAACCCTCCAGAGAAAGGAGACTTATATATGAAAAATGGCCTACTATATAGAAAAGCTGGAACAGGACCAAAAGGACATGGACAGCTTGCAGCCATAGTACCGGACTAGTATAAAGACTGATGCATCAAAGTAACCAGTCAGAGCTTGAGACAATTATCTCAGAGCTAGAGTCAAACCAACATAAGGCGTTCTCTTTCGCGGTGTGGAGCAACATGGTGTATCTTCTACTGAGAACACAAAGCCTTTGACTCATACGGTTAGGACAAGAATATAACCGTCTAGAGATCCCCTACCAACCAGGGTAATTAGTGACCCAGCACTAACCCCTGCTACAATTATATTGTGGTTTACTCCACGTTTTCGTAAGTTCGACTTAGTTTTGATCAAAGTCTCGTTTGAATTTTAATTTAGCTAGGATTTCCACAGTGTATAGACATGCCACGAAACGACTACTGAGGAGCCGTAAGCCTTTTGTCATCGAGGCTAAAGCTGGCAGTTTTTCCTTTCCTCCCCACCAGAAATTTCTCTCGAGCTGCCACTTTTTAATATTGAAACAAAACGAAATAAAGAACATTTTTTATAACTATTTGGACCTATCAAATACTCTACACGATCAGAAATTTTCGTTGACTGTTGAATTTGCTGTATTCAAACAAAACTTCAAGTTTGGTTTTAAAACGACAAAGGCACTTACGATTACTTCAGATTATCTGGGTTGTTCCTTACTTCTGGAAGCAACATCTCTGGTGTATAACCAGTCTTCCACAGAAGAATTACAAAAAAAGAAAGTCTTGTGATTATTTCCCTTAGCACAAGCGATCTACAGATTTTCCTCCCTTTGTCCGGTCACATCTAACTTGATTTGGTGCCGTTTCCCGTCCACTCCTTCCTCCCCCGGTCACAGACTGATCACACTTTCGTGGTCACTCTCGGGATCTGCTGTGTCAAGGTCAGATTCGTGTCTCAATGTAGGTGATGGAAGAATAATATCATCTTCCTTAAGTGTGCATGTAGCGCTGTCTGAATCTTCATTTTTTTTTTTTTTTTTTTTTAATAACCAGCGGCACTCGAGCTTTTCCAGCTCTTTCGGCCCAATGATATGTCATTGCGAGGCTGGGGGGTCAGTGGACTTTCCTTCCAACCCGGTCAGGAGCTTCGCTCCTTCCCATCCACACGGGATTTATGTGCAGGAGCCGTTCAGATTATTCAGTCAAATTTCCGGTCGTAAACATTTCTTCAAACGCCGACGGCCGGGTTTGAACCATGAACACCTGGTCGCCAGTACAACGTTGTAGCCATTAGACCAGCGCGGCTCCCTGAATCTTCATTAGACAGTGCTGTGTGTCGAGTATTATTATCTTCAGTATACTGGTTGTTGTGAATTGTTCTACTTTGAATCACCGGCAGGGGCGTCTCGTCTTCACTATCTCACTGTTCATCAGAGTGGTAGTTGCTTGTTGAAGGTTGTTCATTTTTATAGTATATTTGTTGTACAATAGGCTGGCAGGAATCTATCCTGGTGTCAGGGTGTTCTGGAGTAACTTGCTCGGCCTGTAACCTGGTATTTCGATATTCTAGTCTTTCGCGTAACTCAGCGAGGGGAATATCGTCTTCACTGTCGGATGTGCTTCTATAATGTCTAGTTCTGTTGACGGCGTCACGAAATTGCTCGTTTTCAGAGATGTGCCGTTCTGCTTCTGAAACATCGTTGTCTGTGTTTTCTTCGCAATATCTATTGTTGCTCTCTTATTCTCTCCGGCAATATGTATTGTTGCTCTCTGGTTCGCTCCGGCAATATCTATTGATGTTCTCAGATTCTCTCTGGCGATATGTATTGTTGCTCTCTGGTTCTCTCCGGAAATATCTATTGTTGCTCTCTGATTCTCTCCGGCAATAATTATTGCTGCTCTCTGGTTCTTTCCAGCAGTATCTATTGTTGCTCTTTGATTCTCTCCGGCAATATGTATTGTTGCTCTCTGGTTCTCTCTGGCAATATCTATTGTTGCTCTCTGATTCTCTCCGGCTATATCTATTGTTGCTCTTTGATTCTCTCCGGCAATATTTATTGTTGCTCTTTGATTCTCTCCAGCAATATTTATTGTTGCTCTTTGATTCTCTCCGGCAATATTTATTGTTGCTCACATGTATGTGTCTGGTACTTCGATTGATGGTGATTGGCGGGCGCTGGGATCTCCAGTTAGTTGTCTGCCATCGTCTGTACGGTACAAAGTTAATGTTCTGGGGTCGATTGCAAGTGACCATATTCACGCATCGTTTGATTGCCGGTTGACGTCTATCCATGGAAATAGACTTTCGTGACTGTCGAATTATCTAGGACTTGTAGCATTGTCCTCTAGGGAATCGATTAGTTGTACTTGTTCTCATCTGCTGTGGGTATCCTCCAGGCAGTTGAGAATACTGTTGGTTACCAAATAATGCGGGGCGGTGTGGGGTATGGTGTGGGAGCTGACAAGGAATAGGGGACTGATGGGTATCAGAGTGTGACGTGATCTGATAATTTTTTCTCCACCCTCCTACCGGTTCTACATTCCTTGTCCAACCATTCTCGGTTGTTAACTGACACTTCTGTTGCTTCCCTATGTTGATGTTATTTATTTGCAGTGTCATTCCTTTCTTTATTTGACCAACAAAATTGTTTACTGCTATACGATGGTGTCTTCTATTAAGACTATTCCATTCTACTCCTGTACTGACAGTGTCACTGTCCCATTTTCTATGGTATGGTTGACAATCATATTCCTGTTGTTGCTGTAGCTGCTGTGCATATAACGCCTGGTGTTGCTGCGGTTGTTGCTGCAGTGTATACAACGCTTGTTGTTGCTGCTGTTGTTGTTCTTGACTTGGATCCATTATAGTAATTATTCCTGTCTGCTTTCACTAAAGAAAAGGGCAGGTCACGGCGCCAAAATGACTAAATGTGACCGTCGCTCACACGGCACCAAAATGATTAGATGTTTGCCCGCGTCAGTTATGTTTAATGCGTAAGTAGTTATATTGATTTTATTTTCAATCAGAGTTAATTCTATATATGTTGTTGTTGTTCAAGTGCTAACTGGCCTTCCGCCAGAGATGGAAATTATTGACTTTTGCTCATTTTTCTTCCCAGGTTCATTCTTCCCTTTAGATTTAGTGATAAGCAAAACAGTCTCAACATGACAACGTATATCCAAAAGAAATACTGTAAAGTTCCAAAAACAGCAATGCAGTAAATTCAACCAGACGTTTATTGATCGTCATTTGACAAGCACTGGTATTTTCACAATGATATGATCGTTACTTACTTATAAACAAAAAAATGTAAAATCCAAAAGGAAAATATATCCAACAGAAGAAAAACATAAACTGGTCTTGATAACCTCAAAGACGAAGTTCACCTAACACTACAAACTGCCTAGCACAAATTTCTATCTATCTAATCTCTAAGACGAAACTCGAACCTGGCTTGCCTAACACAACACAATGAATACCTAGCAAATCTCTCAGCAAATCTCTACCCTGTCTCGCATTTCTCCCTTATATACAGTTACTTCTTTTTCCCGCCTTTTTCACACGTCTCGCAAATTTTACACACGACTCGTTAATTTTACACACGTCTCTCCGTTTTCGACATTTTGCACACGACTTTCTGTTATTTCGACTTTTTTCACACTGGTGATCTTTTCCACCTTAACAATTGGATAAAAAACCCAAGATCACACAACATTCATTTCACACTTTCCGCGCATAAAACCCATTCATTATTATTATCTGGGACTGTCCTACATTTGCCCTCTCAGAGCAGTGACTGCCAACTGAACTTTAATGACACTGCGTTTTGTGCGAAAACGCCTTATCTGCTTTTTTATGGCTGTCATTTCTATATGTACCATTATAGCACGTATGATGCTAGTGTAGTAAGCCATGCGGTCACAGTATGGCTCTGAGACATAGAGAGCAACAAAAACAACAACCAAAAAGCTACAGACTTTTATAAACGGGTGCTTGCATAGAATAGAAAGACTGAAATGGTATGACAAATTCACAAATGTGGAATTGATGACAAGAACCAGACAAGTGCCAGTGGAACAAGAGTTGAGAAGAAAACGCTGGCGATGGATAGGACACACGTTGAGGAAACCTGTTGATAACATTACAAGGCAGTCCTTGTTCTGGAATCCACATGGAAAGAGAGGCAGAGGTAGACCAAAAAACAAATGGAGAAGAGAACTGGAAACAGAAGTGAAAATGATGAGGAAAACATGGAAAGAACTTGAGCAGATGGCACAGGAAGACTTGGCATGTGTTTGTTGAAGGCCTATGCTCCTTGGGGAGCTAAAGGATATATATATATATATATATATATATATATATATATATATATATATATATATATATATATATATATATATATAATATTCTGGTTCATACGTTTGCTTTCATACATGTAATAGCTGAATCAACTATGTTTGTTTAGTTTTAAAACAACATGTAACAAATTTAATAATGTATTAGTCTTAAACAGTACAAATAAATATGGATTGGTGAAATTTTGCTGTAAATACAGGTTTTCGTCACGGAGACGTAGGTGAGGATTTATCAAAGTCCGTTGCTTTCGCCTATTTTACAAGAATCTTAACTCTAGGTCAATCCTGTCGCCGTGGTTTCCGGCACTTCGTTTTGGTAATGAGTGCACCTCTCCACATAACTTGTCCAATGTAATCGGTCAGTGTTGATGATCTTCTCTCACACTAGCGGCGTAGTAACATTAGTACTTCAAACCGTCCGATAGCTTGTAACCACGAACTTTAGACAAATAGAAATAACAAATGCCTCTGCTAAGTACACTGAGTTGGAAGCTTAACAGGTGCATTGACTCGTTATACACCCACCAATGTTAATCTCTCAGAAGAATTAAATTCTTGAGTACACTGCGTAGCTCAATGAAAGATGATTAAAATTCACCAATATTCCTCTGGGTATTAACTGGGAAAATGTGTCTGGACAGCGCGAATAATGATTTGTGCCTGAACTAATATTAAAAAGTTACATGTATCTCACAGAATGATATGATACACTTGACGAAAATGTGATGCAATCATCACTCATCACTGCTTCAGTCGGAGTCTGGGGTCACCTCTGCTGTCGAGTTTACGTACGACTAGCCAAAACAATTACTAGCGTCTGCTGTAGTGGTTTACGAATATACTAGTTTCATATGTTGAGGTTGCCAGCCTCATATATAACCACGTAGCAAGAAACAGGCCACATTCACATTTGTAAATAAAGGTTTACACTTACCTCAATAATTTGGGAATCTACAATCTCCTCGCGCCGGTTAGAATGGACACGAGCAATTTAGGTTAAATGCTTTCAATCACTTGGTCTGGAAATTTTGAATCCCTTTTATGACGGGTGAATCTACGAAACACTTGGT
Source organism: Oreohelix idahoensis (assembly GCA_024509875.1). Taxonomy (NCBI): domain Eukaryota; kingdom Metazoa; phylum Mollusca; class Gastropoda; order Stylommatophora; family Oreohelicidae; genus Oreohelix; species Oreohelix idahoensis. The sequence continues at coordinate 108,728 of JAMPIV010002832.1, read as the reverse complement.
CTGGTAAATTATGAATTCCTCTTATGACGGGTGGATCTGCGAAACACTTGGCCTGGGAAAGTTTCTCTTATGACAGGTGATCCAATTCCTTAGGTATCCAGTCCTAATATTTAAATTCCTGGTCCCTTAAGTTTGCAGTTATTGTATTTATAAATGCGGGTTTACTTGTTAGTTTCCAAACTTCTCCAAATACTTTGATCTGTCACTATAATATAGGAATACTGAGTCCGATCCTTTCTCTGGCTTATGGGAGTCGCTATTAACGATGCGATGCAGTCTCTCTGCGTGTTCTGTGTTTTTGATTTCACTACATTATCTGTGCAGTTCTCTGTTCACAGATGGTGCTTGCGTATGATGTTCCAATAGAATCCATTGTATATTCCGACTCTCACTTCAATCCAATCGTAAGCTCTTTTCACACTACATGGGTTGGGGTGTTTAATTCATAATCTCCCCCGCGAATTGAAATATAAATTTAATATTCCCACGCATGACCTCTTTCAGCGATGCCATAATATTTCCGGTGACATCTTGTGCACTCTCACACAAAAAAATGTGTGAACTGATTACTTGTCTAAGGACCTTCCGTCAAGATTGTTCACCCAGACAAATTATCTGTGATAATGATACAGGCAGGGGCCAGCGGATGCGACAATCTAAGTATCACCTGTGTGTGTGTGTGAATCCCCCAGACTGATTTCTGAGGTGGACAATATTGGCTTCCTATTCATCCTCGTACGAGACCATATTGTCAAACGCGGATCGTCTCCTCTCAAAGGTGGCCGGCGACTTAAATAGATAACGTATGTTTGTGATAATGACCGGGTGTTCTTACGATAATACCACAGTTCACCTGGCGGAACGTAAATAAGTCTAAGGAGTGGCTCAAAGCAAAATGTCAAAGATAAAGATAGTCTCATAGTAGATACTTCCGTAGGGGAGTGGAGTGTTAGAGACTTGACCCTACTAGATTCAGCATAGAGAGTAAAAAGAGTGAAAACGCATGACTTATGCCAAATAAAAGCGATTGGTGAGAAAAATGTAGAAAAAGAAATGATACTGCCATAGGGCTGACGGTGTGAGAGATCATACAAAAGAGCATGTTCATGCGTTCTGTGACACACATCAAGGCGATGTTGCCGTTTGGCTGGTCCTCGGTTCGATTCCCGGTAAGCCTATAACTTATATTTTCTTTTCTGTTGTCTAGTGTCATCCTTTATGTCCAACGATTACCTGTTAATTACCTTTATTTATTTATTTACTAATTTATTTATGTTGTTTGTAACTGAGTTCTTCCTGAACGTTCTTTATTCTCAATCTGAGAGGTAAATGTTACATCCCGCACACTGGGCAACTGGGTTGACCTGAAATGTCCGATCGGAGAAATTTTCTACTTGCATTGGCAGAGAAGTAAAATTCGGGAATAAGACATCGGATTTCTCTCCGCTGTTTTACTTTCGGATGAGCCGACTGTCGCGAATTGGCAGTAAATTTGAGTTTTCCAATCAGCCCCTCTCCTGGCCTTACCCTTTACATTTTTCTATTCTTACCGGCTATATGAACTTTAGTTTTTTTTTTTTTTAAACTGTTCTAAAGCGGCCGTAGTCTTATTAATTTCCGCTCAGACACCCTACCCCAAGGCGTGTCTGGCTTTTGATTTCGTTTCTGGCCCTCATTATAAATTCATTGCTCAATCCTCATTAGCCAGCGCTGGCCAGCATACGATTACATTACATAAGACACACCTGCGTGCATGTTTGTAGGACGCCAGTCCGGGGAATGTCCTCACATGTAATAGTGTTTTGATCATTTTAGCATATGCACGGGCGGCAGCCTAAATCGGGTCTATTGTAGTTGTGACGAAACAGGACGACCTCTATCGATCTTTGGTTCTCTCCGGCAGTATCGGTATATTTGTGGTACTGATTCTTATTATGTGCTGTCAATTATCGCACTTTTATTTCTTTCTTTCTTGCTTTCTTTCTTTTTTTGTCTGCTAAGTAGCAGATATGTGACTTTATCAAATCACCCTGTAGGTAATAAGTGTCACATTTGCAAGGGATGCTACCCAGATTTGTGGTTATAGGCGCGGCCGACTAAAACTTACATCGGTCTTCACTACCGGCTTAATTCACCGATAAGACCTGGGATTTTCGCACTCATACGACAGATAACGAGATTACTGTCTGTGTGTCACATGTGGGCAGACAAATGTGATGTAATTGCTTTCGGTCCTTGGTTAAAAAGTAATCATGGATTTATTACATTTTAGACAATATGAGTCTACAAATATGTTTGTAAGAGTGTATACAAGGCATCAGATGTCATTCATTCATAACCCTCCACTCCCAAAGGAGCATAGGCCTTCAACAAACACATGCCAAGTCCTCCTGTCACGTGCCATCATCTCAAGTTCTTTCCATGTTTTCCTCATCATTTTCACCTCTGTTTCCAACTCTCTTCTCCATGTACTTCTTGGTCTTCCTCTGCCTCTCTTGCCCTGGGGGTTCCAGAACAAGGACTGCCTTGTAATGCTATCAACAGGTTTCCTCAGTGTGTGTCCTATCCATCGCCATCGTCTTCTTCTCATTTCTTGTTCCACTGGCACTTGTCTAGTTCTTGTCATCAGTTCCACATTGGTAACCTTGTCATACCATTTTAATCCCTCTATTCTACGCAAGCACCCATTTATGAAAGTCTGTAGCTTTTTGGTTGTTGTCTTTGTTGTTCTCCATGTCTCTGAGCCATACAATAGGACTGACTTCACATTTGAGTTGAAGATTCTTATTTTCGTGTTGGATCCTATTTCTCTTGATCTCCATATATTTCCCAATGCAATGAAAGCTCCTCTTGCCTTTTGTATTCTTATTTTGATATCGCTGTCTGTCCCTCCAACTTTGTCTATATTACTGCCAAGATATGTGTATGATTCTACATCTTGTATTGGTGTTTCTTCAAGTTCAACCCTGTTATCATTACCTGCATTTATTCGCATTATTTTTGTTTTTTCCCTGTGTATTTTCAGACCCAATTGCTGTGACCTCTCATCGAGTGTTTTCAATTTGTCCTGCATCTGATTACGGCTATGGGACAGAAGAGCCAAGTCATCAGCAAAATCCAGATCATCCAACTGCTTAGTCAGAGTCCACTGGATTCCATTTCTGTTGTGTGTTGTCGATGATCTCATAACCCAATCTATTGCCAGCAAGAAAAGAAATGGAGACAAGAGGCATACCTGTCGCACTCCTGTTCTTATCCCAAACGGTTCTGTAAGCTGTCCTTCTTGAAGAACTCTGCATGTCATGTCTTCATATGTTTTCTTTATTAAATTGATGATCTTCAGGGGAACTCCATAATGCCTCAACAATTTCCAAAGTGATTCTCTGTCTACACTGTCAAATGCCTTTTCGTAGTCCACAAATCCGATGTATAGTGGTGAATTCCATTCCAGACTTTGTTCAACTATTATTCTCAAAGTGGCTATCTGGTCTGTACATGATCTGTTTTGTCGAAAACCTGCTTGTTCATCTCTCAGTTTCTTGTCTATGGACTCTTTTAATCTCTCAAGGATAATCCTGTTTAATACTTTTCCTGGCACTGATAGTAACATAATTTCTCTATAATTTGTGCACTCTTGTAAATTTCCCTTCTTAGGCAACTTAACCAGATATCCTTCCTTCCATTCTGCTGGTATCTCTTCCTTTTCCCAGACTTTACCAAGTAATTTATATATAACATCTCTGTAGCCGTGTCGATATCTGCTTTGATGGCCTCTGCTGGAATGCCATCAGGTCCAGACGCTTTTCCATCTCTTAGAAGCTTTATGGCTTTCTTTATTTCCTCCTTCGTTGGTCTTTCACCGTTAATTTGTAGCTCTTCTTCTGCTGGCTGGATGTCCGGCGGGTTTTGTGGAGCTGGTCTATTGAGAAGGTCCCCAAAATATTCTGTCCACCTCTTCATTTGCTCTTGTATATTGCTGAGCAGTTTCCCATTCTTGTCTTTTATGAGGCAACTTGTTTGCTTGTATTTCCCTGTTAGCTTCTTTGTGCTGCTATACAGTTCTCTCATATTTCCTTTGGCTGCAGCATCTTCTGCCTCTCTTGCCAACTCCTCAATATACTTCCTCTTGTCTCTTTTGATACTTCTTTTTACTTCTTTGTTTGCTTCTGTGTACACTTCTTGAGCCTTGGCTTTGGAACTTCTGGTTTTGCTTGTGTTTAACTCTGCTTTCTTGTTTTTTCTGTCTTTTATCTTATTGATGGTTTCTGTTGTTATCCATGCTTTTTGTTGTCGTTCCCTTTTCCCCAGTATTTCTTCACATGTCTCCTTCCATACAGTTTTGACCTGCTGCCAATAGTCTTCTGTATTCTCTACCTCTTCCAGCTGTTGGAGCACTTGGAATTTGTTGGATACTGTGACCGCAAATTTATCTCTTGTTTCTTGATTTCTTAGCTGTCCTACATTATACTGTTGTCTATAATTTTGCATTGTTGCATATCTCTTGAGTTTCATTTTTACTTTGGCTATCAGAAGATGGTGATCTGATGCCACATCTGCTCCTCTATATACCTTTACATCCTGCAATGATGATCTAAACTTCTTGTTTATGCATATATGATCAATCTGATTTTCTGTTTTATGGTCTGGTGATATCCATGTTGCCTTGTGTATTCTCTTATGTGGAAACATGCTTCCTCCTATAGCCAGTTGATTTGAAGCACAGAAGTTTGCAAATAGTTCTCCATTTTCATTCATTACTCCTAGCCCATGTTTTCCCATGACTTCTTCAAATCCGGTGTTGACTGTACCTATCTTTGCATTCATGTCACCCATCAGAATTGTGATGTCTCTTCTTTTTACTTTATCCATAATTTCCTGTAGTTTAGTATAAAATGCTTCTTTCACAGACTCTTCTTTGTCATTAGTTGGTGCATAACATTGGATGACATTTACATGAATTTTCTTTTTAGCTGTTTTGAAAGTAGCTGTTATTATTCTGGGTCCAACAGCTTCCCATTCAATGAGTGCTTTCTGTGCTTCTTTAGATAACATAAGAGCTACCCCTTCACTGTGGTGTGAACTTTCGTTTTCATGTCCTGAGGACAGCACCAATTCACCTGTGATGAGTTTCTTCCTGTCTACCCCCTTCCACTTTGTTTCACACATTCCCAGAACCTCGATTTTGTATTCCCTCATTTCTGCTGCTACTTGCGCCACTTTCCCTTTTTCGTTTAATGTCCGAACATTCCAGGTGCCAAATCTGGAAGTTCTCCTAGAAGAAAGAAGGTTAGTCAGCAACACAGACTCCTTTCGGCTTTCTCTGTGTTGCATCATACGCCTCCCCACGAGAGGACCTTCCCCTGTCTTGGATGGCTGTGTTTTATTTTCTTTATTTGACTTGTCCATATTTGTTGAAGTTTTTTGTGGTTTAAATTTTTTACAGGATGGGGTAACCGGCCCCATGCCCAACCCTCCTTAGTCGCTTTCTACGACATGCTTGGCAGGGGACAGTGTTACTATTCTTTGCTCCCCTTTCGGGCCCCGGTAACACACGGGTGGCATCAGATGTCAATATATGGTAATACATGACCTTTGTTGCCATCACCGGTGTCAATACCTTGTCGAGGTATGGCGGCTTGCGTACCCTGATTACCCCCAGAGCTATGCCAGCTAGAGTTTTACTCCTGGAAGGTTCTACCGAGCTGGACAGGTTTGCGCGGGTAGGGGTAAGACTAAAGCAGACACCCTGGTCCTCCAGGTTGGGGGTTTTAGCATAGGGCTGACACCCCTGTCTATGTAAAAAGAAATGAAGTTACGGAAACGACAACAAAGGAACAAACTTTGCTGCGGGACGGACATCCGGAGTCTGAGGCTCGTATGACTGTCAGTGGTGAAAGCCGAAAGGAAGCCACTGACACGAAAACTGACGTCCTGACCGCAAAACATGAAACAAGAATAGGATTTTGGAATGTCAGGACAATGAACGAGACGGGTAAGCTAAACAGGTCACAGCAGAAATGAGAAAATATAGATTACACTCTAGGGATAAGCGAGAGCAGATGGACAGGAGCAGGAAAAGTTAAAACAACAACAGGAGAAACAGTACTTTACTCTGGAAGAGAGGATGGACAGCACAATTAAGGTGTAGCCATTATTCTACAGAAAGGAATAGAAAGGACATTACTGGAATTGAAACCCATCAACAACAGACTGATAAGAATAAGATTGAGAGGGAGATGCACCAACACTACAATAATACAATGCTACGCACCAACGAATGACAGCGATGATGAGGTCAAGGATGAATTCTATCAACAACTGCAGAAAGAAATGGGAGACACACCTAGATATGATCTTATCGTAGTAATGGGAGACCTCAGTGGGAAAGTTGGAATACACAATACATATAATGAAAGAGTAATGGGGAAATGCGGCAGCGGAACAGCAAACAAAAATGGGGATAAATTAATAAGTTTCTGTAGCATTAACAACCTGGTCATTGGAGGAACACTTTTCCCACACAAAGAAATTCACAAATTAACATGGGAATCACCAAATGGTCGGGACAGAAACCAGATAGACCACATTATGATTAACGGTAGATGGAGACATGCATTACAAGATGTGAAGAGGTGCGGATGTGGGAAATGATCACCATTTAGTAGTAGCAAAACTAAAAGTGAAACTAAGAACGGCTGGACCAACTGTAACCACACAGAACAGTTTTGACATCAGCAAATTGAAGGACCCCCTTACCAGAAAAGCTTTTGCGGCTGATATAAAGAAGCGATGTCAATTTGCCAAAAGTCAGGAAAAGACATTGACTGATGATATATACCAGAAATTCAACACCATTTCAACAATATATAAGGAAAGCAGCAAATCATGCTAGGGATTCCAGGAAAGGAAGAAGCAAGACTGGATAACACCAGAAACACTAAACACCATAACGATGAGAAAGGAGATGAAAAGAAAGAAAACCGAAGCGAAGTCCCCCAGGTTAAAGCAACTATATAGCGAACCGTACAGTCAGATGGACAAGGAAGTTAAACGCCAAACCCGAGCCAACAAAATGAATTTCCTAGACGATCTTGCAAGACAGGCAGAAGAGGCAGCACTGAGAAATGAACAAAGCACAGTATACAAAATAACTAAAATCATCAGCGGAAAACGAGGTGCAAACAATATTACATTAGTAAGAGATAAGCAAGGAAATATCATCACGACAGCAGAGGGACAGGAAACAAGATGGACAGAGCATTTCAGAGAAACTCTGAACAAGGAACCACCAGAGACACAATTGAATGTTCCTGAGGCTCAAAATGATCTAGATGTTAATACAGACATTCCACGAAAAGAAGAAATCATCCCAGCAATCAAAGGGTTAAAGAATGGAAAAGCTCCTGGCCATGATAACTTAAATGCAGAGCTATTTAAGACAGACTCCGGTCCTTTCCCCGGGTTTTACCGCAGATATATCGATGATGGCATAGGTCTCACAGATATGTCTGAGACTGATTTATATCGCGTCATCGACTTTGTCAACCACTTCCACCCCACCATCAAGTTCACCTCCCTTGTCTCCACAGTATCTGTCAACTTCCTTGACATTACTATTTCTATCACGCCCTCCGGCCTTAATACCTCAGTATACTACAAGCCGACAGATGCCCACAGCTACCTCCTGTATACCTCTTCTCATCCTCGGGCCTGTCGTGACTCCCTTCCTTTTTCACAACTTCTCCGCCTCCGCCGTTTGTGCCAAGACGACGATGACTTCCACTTCCGAGCAAATGAGATGTTGGATTTCTTCCGTAGCAGACTTTATCCGGAACATGTTCTCACCTCTGCTCTCCAACGTGTGCTCCCCAGCTCTCGTCAGGGGGCCCTCATACCTCACTATAAATCCACTTCAGATAGAGTCAAATTAATCTTGACCCATCACCCTCGAAGCACTGCTGTCCAACGGATCCTTTTCCGCCACCTCCCTGTCCTCCAAGCAGAGCATGCGACCCAAGCAGTATTCGGTGAAGCACCTTTGGTGGCATATAGACGCGACAAGAACTTGAAGGATCTTCTTGTTCACAGCCGTCTCCCAAAGGAGAATGCCACTCACTTTGGCACACTACCCTGTGGTCGGACACGATGCAACACGTGCAAGTATGTCATCTCAACCCAGAAGGTGTCCTTTCCTAAGGCTACGTACACCATCACTAGTAGTTTCACGTGTGAATCGCGTAATGTCATTTATACGATCATATGTAAACGTTGCTGCAAAACCTATATTGGCCAAACAGGCAAACGACTTGGGGACAGATTCAGCCAGCACTTAAATGACATCTCTCAGCAAAAGTCCACACCAGTTGCCACACACTTCAATAGTCCTGACCACCAGGGTCCCATCGACATCCAGGTCACTGCGATCCGATCCTGCTCCTCTGACACTGCCAGCCGAGAACAGCTTGAGAACCGTGTTATCCACCGCATGAGGTGTCTAAAACCAGCCGGTCTCAACACTTTCCACACCTTTGTCTGAGGTCACCCTTTCCTCTCTTGCTCTATTTGGACTCTTTCCACTCTTATCCTATTCTTCTATTTTTATGCCATCCTCCATAATATGTATGGATGTACACGTTTTCTAATTTGTCTTGATTTTTTATTTCATATTCATTTATCTCCTACTTATTCTGTCCTCTTCTATTTCCAGTCCCCACTTTTATTATATTTGGGTAGTTTTTTGTTCAGTTTCGTTTTTTAGTTTTTAGCTTCTTAGTATGTATTGTGTACTTCCGGGGTCAGAAGTCACTTCCTTTTCAGCCATGCTTCGCCTTCAGGGAAGTACCTAGATTTTATTTTTATTATTATTATTATTTTTATTTATTTTTATATTTCTTTAAGTTCTTATGTCTCCTATCTAGCCTTCACTTTCTTTCTTTTCCTGACGAAGGCCTTGTGGCCGTAACGTAGACTACTTTCTTTGTCTTTTGTCCTCGTAAGACGAATCACCTTTTTTCGATTTTTTTCTTCAAACCCATCCATTGTACTCCACGTCTTACCGCAGTTCCCCTCAACTTCCTCGATTAAGACAGACCCAGAGCTAACAGCAGAACAATTAGAACCACTATTTGCACAAGTCTGGAAAACAGGGACAACACCAACGGAGTGGAACAAAGGAATAATTGTCAAATTGCCCAAGAAGGGAGATCTTGCAGACTGCAATAATTGGAGAGGAATAACTCTTCTCTCAGTTCCCAGCAAAATACTAGGCAGGATAATTATACAGAGAATTTCAAAAGCAGTAGACCACAAACTGAGGAAAGAACAAGCAAGATTTAGAAAGAACAGAAGATGTGCAGATCATATGTTTACCCGCAGGAACATTATAGAGCAGTGCTCAGAATGGCAAAGACAGCTGTACATTAATTTTGTTGATTTTGAAGATGCTTTTGACAGTATACATAGGGACAGTTTATGGAAAATACTGAGGGCTTATGGAAATTCCAAGCTGCCTAGTGTCAATCATAAAAAGCCTCTATGCCAACTTTACGTGTAGCGTTGGGCAGAGCAACCTAACCTTTGAGGTGAAGACAGGAGTACGACAGCGATGCCCCTTATCAACCACTCTATTTTTAACAGTCATAGACTGGATGATGCGCCAGACAACAGAGGGCAGTCCAAGAGGAATAAGATGGACTACATTTTCTACATTGGAAGATCTGGAATATGCAGATGACATTGCACCAATACCACATTCACATCAACACATCCAGGAAAAAACGGATAGACTTAATAAGTATAGCCAGCAGGTGGGCTTGAACATCAATCTAAAGAAGACAGAGGTCATGACGCTCAATGTGAGCAACCCTGAGCCAATATCAGTAAGGAATCAGCAACTGGAACAGACAGTCACCTTCACATACCTAGGATGCATAGTAACACCAGACGGCGGAGCAAGCAAAGACATCAACAACAGAATGAACAAAGCAAGAACAGCCTTTTTTAGTCTAAACAACATCTGGAAGTCCTCTCAGTAAAGCACAAGCACAAAATTAAGATTATATCAGAGCTGTGTGCTTTCTGTGCTTCTCTATAGGCGCGGAATGCTGGAGAGATGCAGAGAAGGAAATGTCGAAATTGTCCTCTTTTCACACAACATGCCTTAGAACAATTCTCCGAATCTTTTGGCCGAATACCATCAACAACCAAGATCTGCTTACTCGGAGCAAGCAAGAGGACTTGCACACCATCATAGCTGGCAGACGCTGGAGCTGGGTTGGCCATGTCCTCAGAAAATACCCCGATGTCATCACAAGAACAGCTATGCTATGGACCCCTGAAGGAAAACGAAAGAGAGGCCGACCAAAAACAACTTGGCGGAGGACTGTGGAGGTTGAGATGCAAAGAATGAACCAGAGTTGGGGCACTGTACGAAGGATGGCCACCGACCGAGCAAAGTGGAATAAATTTGTTGTTGCCCTACGGGACGCCACTAGGCGTGATGGCCACTGACTGCTTTGGTGGTCGGCGGCTAAAGATCAAAGAAGAAGAATGACCTTGGTAGGCACGAACCTTAATTCACGTGGGACTTTTTTGAAATATCACAGCCTATCCTGCGTGATTTGAAATGATTGGATCTTTCTGATTAGTTTCATAACATCACTGGAGGGAATATAGGCTGACAATTTCACAGTTTTATTTCTCTGTGATTTGCACGCTCGCCAAGACATCAGACCTTTGCCAGAGGAAGAACTAAATTCATAATTCCTAATTGTTATCCGGACCTTTTATTGGAGAACCAGATAAGACTTATAAAGCACAGGAAATCTCTTTCAAATTTTAATAAGGAACAACCGGGATTAGGAAATTGAAGAAACACGGAGTCAGAAGGGGCAATGCATTGTAAAATTAAAAGAAATCCCAGACACGTGTAAGAGAAGATTCGTCTCCTTTATTCATCTGTGCGACAAGTCTTTAGCCAGAATTGGCGTAAGTTGGATTTACATGTCATATTTTATTACTAACATGTGAACTAACATATATATGTATATATTACCATGTGAATTTTATTGTGTGAAACTACCTCTTGGATGTCGAAGTCATTTGAGGCTGGCAACCTCAGCGTATTGAATGATGATTCATGAACCACCACTGCACGGGCTGGTGATTGCTTTATTGATAGTTTCGTAAAGAGAACTAAAAGCATAACGTAGTTCCAGGTTCCCTATGGAGCAGGGAGGCAAAGATGAAAAGAAATGATGTCCATTCTAAGCATAAGACTTACATTTTCAAAGCAGTGTAAATGTCCCTATAAACATATTCACTTTAAAATTAATGTAAGGTTTCACGCTTTAAACCAGTGTAAATGTCCATGGGAAAATATTCATTTTAATTAATAGAAGTTTCAAACTTGTCCACAAGTGTGAATGTAAATGAAACATGAATCAATTTATAGTGTGAACACTTTTCAAACAGTGGAGATGTAAATGTAAAACATATTATATCTGTACTATTAACCTTTTTCATTTAAATGCAATGTAAAGCTAAAGCTATTCAGGTTAAATGTAAAGGAAGTTTTATGCCGAGGGATTACATTTAATTCTCATCGAGGGTAAACTCTGAGTTAAGTGGGATGGTGAAATAGAAGAGGGGGGACACATAACTGTGTGTCGGAGAACGCCATACTCAGAAGAGCGTTCTTTTCTATTCTTCCTTCACAGTTATTGGTGGTACCAGCAGAACGTACTATTTCTGGAACAAGACGGGATCAGTGACCTACGCTTTAAGACAAAGAACACTGTGTAGACTTTCCTTGAAGTTTCTGGGAGACGAGCTACACCCGACAACCTTGACCAGAGACGAGTGATCAGTGTGAAAAGACAGAACCGTCATTGGCAGCTAAGTTCAAATATATGCTGCCATCTGAACTTTCTTTCCCTTTTTGCAATCCCAAAATACGAGGATGATAGCTTTTCTTTATCCATAACTATTCAAATTATTTTCAAACTGTTAAACTTAATGTGATTATTAAATTTTGTTATTTGTAATGTTACAAATTTAACTTCGATTTGATCATTTTAAAGTTACTGCATGTTTGTCTCAGTCAATTACTACACATTCTAAACAGAGCTATACTTGAATAAGAGAATTCAATGAGTAAATCAGGGGTGGGGTAGGGGGAAGGGGGGGGGGGGCTTAACGAGCTGATAAATAAGTGCTTAAATTCTTACAAAAGTGGTCGGCAGGTTACAGAATTAACGTGCTTAGCGACAGCCAGCATTGTTTTCGCTTACCTGAATTTCTTGTGAATACTCCTTTGTGATAGAAGCTTTACTACTCTTCTATCTACATTTCTGCCAAGAGTAATCTTGTGTACAAATATATTCCATTGAAGCGTATATTAGATACTCTTGAGTTTGATCACTGTTGGACCACTACTGCAAAGCAGGGGAGGCAATACCGTCACAGTAGTTAAACGGCGCAGAGAGTCAACCCTTTGAAAGCAGAGTAACTTTAGGAATTACAGGGAATTTTGGTGTCTCTGATGTAGATTCTATACTAATGTTTATGTTTCTCGGGGTTACACTAGAAAGTGGAGCAACCCGAACACCTGCACAAAGCACTCGAACGCAGATGGCCAGGTCAGCGTCTCTTTCTGGACTATATAGGCTTGATAGATTTTGACTGTCAGTGTATTTGTTTCTCTTCTTTTGCCATACTGGTTCGTGGTACCAGCTGAGGGTACTATCTCTGGAACAAGAAGGGTACAAGTGGCCTGAAGTCGAAGCTATGCACCATCATCAGACGGGGCTTAAATATGAGAGACTAACTTCGTAGACACTCCCTGACACTTCTTGGAACGTGCTGCATCCTACAACCTTGAACCCTGACGAGCGTGATCAGCGATCCAGTCTACCAAGAACCAAAACATCAGAAGGAGCAGAACCGTCACTGACAGCTAATTAACACAAAAAGCTGCCAAGTGACCTCCTTTACAATCTACCTTTACATCACACTGTGATGATAATTTTTCTGATAAATAATTATTCATTTTTAAAAAAAACCTTGTTAAACCTGAGTGATTATTAAATCTGTTATTTGTAAATATACAAATTTAATGTCGATTTAATCATTTTGAATGTACTGCATGTTTGTCTCAGTCAATTTACTAAATACATTCTAAACAGAGCTATACCAGAATAAGAAGAATTCCACTGAGTAAATCAGGGTGGGGGCTTGAACGAGCTGAAATTAATAATTGCTTAATTCTTCTTAAAAGGCGTCGGATCAGATATAAGTTAACAATTGCCCTGCCCAACGCAGCATTGTTCTTGACTCTGAATTATCTTATGAAAACTCGATTGAGATAGAAGCATCATTATCCTTCTGCCATAAGTAATCTTGTGCGAAGGTAGACACCTTTGAAGACCCATATTAGATACTCTTGAGTTTTGGCCACTGTTGAACCACTACTGCAAAGCAAGGGAGGCAATTCCGTGACAATGACTTACTTTACAACTCGCTTCTACGGCTACTTCTAGGACTGTGCAGTTAACTACCTGACTTGTCCTGTACCATCCCTACCACTAGTTCACCATATCTCTTCTCCATTTTTTGGAACTATTTCTATTATTTTCTATCCAACTTCCATGTCGCCACAGTTGCACGCCACTGGTGTTGTCTCTGTTTTCCAGATTTAGATTTATGCAGATTGTTGTTCTATTAGCTAATAAAGGATCTGTTTTAAATAGCTCTGCATTTAAGTTGTCATGGCCTGGAGCTTTTCTGTTCTTCAGCCCTTTAATAGCTGTGATGATTTCTTCCCTACTGTAGTTATATCTAGATCATTTTCTGCCTCTAGAATGTTCAATTTTGACTCTGAAGGTGCTTTATTTAGTGTTTCTCTGAAGTATTCTGTCCATCTTGTTTCTTGTCCTTGTTCTGTGATGATAAGATTTTCACTCTTGTCTCTAACTAGTGTCATATTGTTGTTCTTCCATTGATCACTTTTGTTACTTTATACACCGTGCTTTGTTCATTTCTCAGTGTTTCCTCTTCTGCCTGACTTGCAAGGTTATTATGAATTTTCTTTTAACAGCTCGGGTTTGACGTTTTATTTCCTTGTTCAGCTGACTGTAGTGTTCACTATTTATGTTCTTCAGCATAGGGGACTTTGCTTCTATTTTCTTTCTTTTCTCATCCCAATGGTTTTCAACGTTCCTGGTGTTATCCAATCTTGTATCTTCCTTTCTTGGAATCCCAAGCACATTTTGGTGCTTTCTTTATAAACTGTTGAAATTGTACTGAATTTCTGGTCAACATCTTGAACTGCTGCCTCTTCCTGACTCTTGGCAGTTTGATAACGTTTCTTTATATCAGATAAACATGTTTTTTATCATGAGAGGGACTCAAATTACAGATGTCAATTCGTTTCTGTTTTGTTATTTTTGACCCAGTAGTCGAGATCTTCATCTTTATTCTTGCTAGTACAAGGTGGTCATCACTTCCCACGTCTGAGCCTCTTCTTCCTTTCATATCTTGCGCAGAATGCCTCCATTTGCCGTTGATCATTATGTGATCTTTCTAGTTTCTGTCACGGCCATTTGGTGACTCCAACGTTGATTTGAAAAGCCTATTAATTTATCACCACGTTGATTTGCTGTTCCGCTGCCATATCTTCCCATTACTCTTTCGTTGTATGTATTATGCGTTCCAACCTTAGCATTGAGATCTCCAATTACTGTGTTAAAATCATGCCTTTGTGTACATTCCATTTCTTTTTGTAATCGTCGGTCAAATGCATCCTTGTATTATTTGTTACTGTCAGTTGTTGGTGTATAGCATTGTATTATGGTAATGTTAGTGAATCTACACCTCAGTCTCACTCTTATCAATCTATTGTTGATTGACTTCCATTCCATTAATGATCCTTCTGTGTCCTTCTTTAGGATAATGGCTACGCCTTCACTGTGTTGGCCATCCTGTCTTCCCGAATAAAGTTCTGTTTCCCCTGTTACTGTTTATTCTTCCTGCCCCAGTCCCTCTACTCTCACTTATTCCTAGTTTCTGAAGTCTGTAGTGTTTCATTTCCATTACAATTTGATTCAGTTTCTCTGTTTCGTTCATCGTTCTTACATTCCAAAATTCAATTCTGGTTTCTTGTTTAGCTATCAGATGTCCGTTTACATATCGGTGGCTTTCTGTCGGCTTTCACCACTGGCAGTTATACGAGCCTCAGACTACGGATGTCCATCACGCAGCAAAGCTTGTTCATTTGTTGCTGTTTCCGTAACGTGTGTGATTTTTTACGTAGACAGGTGTGTCAGCCCTGTGCTAAAACCACCAGCCTGGAGGATCAGGGTACCAACTTTAGCCTAACCCCTACCCGCACAGACCTGTCCAGCTTGGTAGAACCTGCCAGGAGTAGACCTCCCGCTTGCAGAGCACTGGGGGTTGTCAGGGTACACAAGCAGCCATATCCCTACAAGGTATGGGCACCATTTGTGACGGTATTGCCTCCCCTGCTTTGCAATAGTGGTCCCACAGTGGCCAAAATTCAAGAGTATCTAATAGTGGCTTCTAAGGTATCTACCTTCGCACAAGATTACTCTTGGCAGAGATGTAGATAGAAGGGTAAGGATACTTCTATTACAAAGGGAGTCTTCACAAGATATTTAGATAAGCGAAAACAATGCTGCATGGGCTGAGCACGTTAATTCTAGAATCTGCCGACAACTTTTGTGAAGGAATTAAGCACTTTTTAATTTCAGCTCGTTCAAGCCCCCACCTATGCTTTACTCAGTGGAATTCTCACTATTCTGGCATAGTAAATTGACTGAGACAAACATGCAGTAACTTTAAAATGATTAAACCGAAGTAAAATTTGTAACATTACAAATAACAAAATTTAATAATCACTTAAGGTTTTAACAGTTTGAAAATCAATTGAATAGTTTAGAAGAAAAGTTTCATCATTGATTTATAGTAGAGATGATGGGAAAAATTCCACTTTGGCAGCGTATATTTTTCACTTAGCTGCCAATAGTAGTTTCTGCTCCCGCTGATGGGTTCTGTAAACACTGCTCTCGCTCGTCGCTGGTCAAGGTTAAAGGCGCCGCACGTTCCTAGAACGTCAAGGAGTGACGGCCAAGCTGGTCCTGCATCTGTCTATAAGACCCTCTTATGATGGCGTCTCGCACAACGTCAGTCCACTTCTACCTTCACTTGGTTCCAGAGATGGTACTTTCTGCTGGTACCACCAATAACCACGATAAAGAATAGAAACGAAACGCTCTCCTCAGTATTGCGTTTCCGGACACATACTTATGTGCCCCCTCTTCTATTCTACCATCCCATTTATCTCAGAATTTACCCTCGATGAGAATTAAATTTAATCCCTAGGGATAAAACTTTCTTTACATTTAAATACAATAACTTTAGCTTTATCTTACATTTACATGAAAAGGGTAATAATACAGAAAGAGTCTGTTTACATTTACATATCTACTGATTGAAAAGTCTTCACAATATAAATTGAATATGTTTTCATTTATGTTTACACTGATTTGAAACTGTAAGTATTATAATTAGAATGTACATCATTTCTTTCATCTTTCCCTCCCTGCTTCTTATGGAACCTGGGATTACCTTTTGCTTTTAGTTCTTTTTAAGAAACTAGCCATAAAGCAATCACCAGCCCGTGCAGTGGTGGTTCATGAATCATCATTCTATACGCTGAGGTTGCCAGCCTCAAATGACTTGAACATCCACTATTGATTTTCACACATTAATCTTCACATGTTAATATAGATATATATGTTAGTTTACATGTTAGTAATGAAAATATAGAACGTAAAATGACAACTTACGCTAATCCTGGATCACAGACGTTTTGCTCAGATGAATAAAAGAGACTTGAATCGTCCTCTTACACGCGTCTGGGATGTCGTTAATTTAATTAGTTCCCTCTCTATCTTTGTGTGTGTTCCTTCAGTTTCCTCAGTCCCGGTTTACTTATTTAATATGAAAGAGACTTACTGGGCTATGAAAGTCCGTCCAAAATACTCCAATAAAAGGTGTCCGGTATGTTGAGAAGGAATTCTGAATTATTCTAGGGTTCACTCTAGCAAGGTCTGGTATCTTGGCAAGCGATCTTCACAGAGGAAAACACTGAAGAGTGCCAGGTTATATTCCCGGTCTCCCACGCATCTGTTTGTTATGAAGTTAAATAAACGCTCTAATCATTTTAAAACAGGCGGGATAGGATGTGGTACTTTCAAAATATTACACGTGAAATAAGGTGAGTAAAGCAAAAGGTCACGTATTACCATATATGGCAATAAGACATACGATGCCTTGCGTACAGGTTGGCAAACATGTCGTTAATCTCATATGACAACGAGTTCCAAAAGTAACCTTTCATTACTTTATCAGAAGGTAATCTCTTATCTGTGTCTGTCCATCAGTTGTCTCCCTGTATTCCAAGCCTGGTCGTTAAATTATCTCTAACCTCTCCTTATTATCTCTACCGTCTTACCTTGTCATGTGAGGTGTTTTATCATACAATTTGAATGTAGTGAAGCACTTGAAATTAACTCAGTATAGAAAGAAAGAACTTGCGACAATTGAAAGCACGCAATTAACTCAGTACAAAAAAACGCACCGATTACTGCCGGAGTGAAACAGAGATCGAGAGGAGTCGCCCCATTCTGTCACACCATTGATGGCCGAATTTTTACTGTAGATGAGCGGAACACCGTGTATTTTAAAACCAGACCACAAGGTCCTTTCTGCCATCAATGGTACCTATACCTTGTAGCGGTATGGCAGCTTATTTAACCTGACAATCCTCAGAGCTATGCCAGTGGGAAATTTACTCCTGGTAGGTTCAATCAAGCTGGACTGGTCTGCGTGGGTAAGGGTTAGACAAAAGCTGGTACCCTGGTCCTCCAGGTTGGGGGTTTTAGCACAGGGCCGACACCCCTGTCTATGTAAAAAATCACACATGTTACGGAAACGGCAACAAATGAAAAAAACTTTGATGCGGGACTGACATCCGGAGTCTCAGGCTCGTATGACTGACAGTGGTGAAAGCCGAAAGGAAGCCACTGGCATGAAAACGGATGCCCTGACCGCAAAACACGAAACCAGAATTGGTTTTTGGAACGTCAGAACTATGAATGAGGCAGGAAAGCTGAGACAAATCACAGCAGAGATGAGGAATTACAAATTACATATCCCGGGAATACGCGAGAGCAGATGGACAGGGAAGGGGAGAATAAAAACAGCTACAGGGGAAACAGTACTTTATTCTGGTAGAGAGGATGGTCAGCACAACGAAGGTGTAGCCATTATCCCGAAGAAAGAAATGGAAAGGTCTTTACAGGAATGGAAACCCATTAACAACAGACTGATAAGAGCAAGACTCAGAGGGAGATTCACCAACACCACAATTACACAATGCTATGCACCAACAAACGACAGCGATGAAGAAATCAAGGACGAGTTCTATCAACAGGTACAAAAAGAAATGGAAACTACACCCAGGTACGATCTCATTATAGTAATGGGAGACCTAAATGCGAAAGTGGGAGCACACAATAATTATAACGAAAGAGTAATGGGGAAATGCGGCAGTGGAACAGTAAATGAGAATGGGGACAAATTAATAAGCTTCTGTAGCCGTGTATACCGTGCTTTATTCAGAAAACAGGCTATACGGAGGAAGCACAGACCACCCCATAGTATTAACAACCTGATCATTGGAGTAACACTTTTTCAACACAAAGAAGTGCACAAGTTAACATGGAATCACCAAACGGACGAGACAGAAACCAGATAGATCACATAATGATCAATGGCAGATGGAGACATGCACTACAAGACGTGAAAATAAGAAGAGGCGCAGATGTGGGAAGTGATCATCACCTAGTAGTAGCAAGACTGAAGGTGAAACTCAGAGCTGCTGGACCAGTTGCAGTCAAACAGAAAAGATATAACATCAGGAAACTTAAGGACCCCCTCACCAGAAAAGCGTTCGCGGTCGACGTAAAGAGACGATATCAGATTACCAAAAGCCAGGAAAGAACAGAGACCGATGATGTCGACCAGAAATTCAACACCATCTCAACAATATACAAGGAAAGCAGCAAGTCATGCTTGGGATTCCAGGAAAGAAAGAGCCAAGACTGGATAACACCAGAAACGCTAAACACCATAGCGATGAGAAAGGAAATGAAAAGGAAGAAAACAGAAGCTAAGTCTCCCAGGTTAAAGGCAATATATAGTGAACAGTACAGTCAGCTGGACAAGGAAGTAAAACGTCAAACCCGTGCTAACAAAAGGACATTTCTGGATGACCTTGCAAGACAGGCAGAAGAGGCAGCACTGAGAAATGAACAGAGCACAGTTTATAAAATAACTAAAACTATCAGTGGAAAACGAGGTGCAAACAACATAACGTTAGTAAGAGACAAGCAAGGAAATCTCATCACTACAGCACAGGGGCAGGAAACAAGATGGACAGAGCGCTTCAGAGAAACACTGAATAAGGAACCACCAGAGACTCAGCTGAATGTTCCTGAGGCTGAAAGTGACTTAGACGTAAATACGGACATTCCACGAAATGTAGAAATCATCACAGCTATCAAAGGGTTAAAAAATGGAAAAGCGCCTGGTCACGACAATCTAAATGCTGAGTTATTCAAGGCAGACCCTGAACTAGCAGCAGAACTATTAGAACCACTATTTGCGAAAGTCTGGGAAACTGAGACAACACCAACAGAGTGGAGTAAAGGAATAATTGTCAAATTGCCCAAAAAGGGCGACCTTGCAGACTGCAACAACTGGAGAGGAATTATTCTCCTCTCAGTTCCCAGCAAAATACTAGGCAGGATAATCATCCAGAGAATTTCAAAAGCAGCTGACCATAAACCAAGGAAAGAACAAGCGGGCTTTAGAAAGAACAGAAGATGTGCAGATCATATATTTACCCCCATGAACATTATAGAGCAGCTGTACATTAACTTTGTTGATTTTGAAAAGGCTTTCGACAGCATACACAGAGACAGCCTATGGAAAATACTGAGGGCTTATGGAATTCCCAGCTGCATTGTTTCCATCAAAAAAAGCCTCTATTCTAACTTTACGTGCAGTGTTGGATTGAGTAATGTAACTTTCGAAGTGAAAACAGGAGTACGTCAGGGATGCCCCTTATCAACAACATTATTTTTGACAGCCATAGATTGGGTGATGCGCCAGACAACAGAGGGCAGTCCAAGAGGAATTAGATGGACAACATTTTCTACACTGGAAGACCTGGAATATGCAGATGACATTGCACTACTCGCGTATTCACATCACCACATTCAAGACAAAACCGATAGACTGAATAAGTATGGCCAGCGTGGTTGGCCTGAACATCAATCTGAAGAAGCAGAGGTCATGACACTAAATGTGGGCAATCCTGAGCCAATAACAGTAAGGAACCAGAAGTTAGAACAGACAGACACATTTACTTACCTAAGATGCATAGTAACACCTGACGACCGAACAAGCAAGGACATCAACAACAGAATGAATAAAGCGAGAACAGCCTTTGCTATTCTCAACAACATTTGGAAGTCTTCCCAGTACAGCACAAACACCAAATTAAGACTATATGAGAGCTGTGTACTTTCTGTGCTTCTCTATGGTGCGGAATGTTGGAGAGTAACAGAGAAGGAAATGTCGAAACTGTCCTCCTTCCACACAGTCTGCCCAAGGAAAATTCTCCGAATCTTTTGGCCAAACACCATCAGCAACCAAGAACTACTTATTCGGAGTAACCAGGAGGACATGCACAACATCATAGCTGGCAGACGCTGGAGCTGGGTTGGCCATGTCCTCAGAAGGGACCCTGATACCATCACAAGAACAGCTATGCTATGGACCCCCGAGGGAAAGCGAAAGAGAGGCCGACCAAAAACAACTTGGCGGAGAACTGTGGAAGCCGAGATGCAAATGTGGAAGGGTGGGCGAGATGATAATGATGATGATGTGATATTTGATCACTCTCTTTTCACACTCGCAACCGACCCGATTCAACAATAAAACTCTTGATTCTAGAGGCAGGGGCTGTATTTATTTTTACAACCCATTCAGTGACTAAGAGCACACTGAAGCAAACATTAAACAAATAACAAAGCGAACAAAACCGAACAAACAAAACACCCAGCTAGTGCTCAGTTGCTAATCTGAAGAAGCAAACAAAGCAACGAACTAGTTAAAATCATTGTTGAATAACGATACTCTCACCTGTCAAACAGTCCTTCCATGCCACCTGACACCCTCAACTATCACACACGTGTGGTGAAGTGGGATGTTATAAATATTTATATGGGACTTAGTGTACTGACTGAGATCAGCTGTGAAGGTATCTATATCTATTAAGAGTAGTGTATTATAGATAACCTTACTTGCTACCACATATCTATATATCTCAGTCAGAATTATTCTGGAATAGTGTGATGACTACGTTATGTGTCTAGGGTATGTGTATGATGAAGTGTAAGTCACAACAACAGACAGATAAACAATTTAATTTAATCCACTACTCTTGACAACACTGTGACACTCACATACATATAACACTCTATGAGAATATTGTAAGGAGTCACTGATAACTTTTCAAATAACAATATGTATTCATTGTTATCATAAAGGTATATGTGTCCTGATTCAAATACAAAGGAACCAGGAATCACAATCAATTTTAATTACAAGTATATGTACAGACTTTATCAATATGAATATTTTAGTGACATATATTATTAAAAATATCCTATGTGTGTCAGTTGTGTAGTGGTAATATGAGGTAATACTGGTTTTGTTTTGTTCAAGCTCTGTTGGTATTTGTCATTGTCACGTAGCGTTTAAAGGATAAGAGAATTATTTAGAGGAAATAATAGATCTGATGTGGAAGATTTGGCTCAAGGAATCCCTGCTGGGTTTTCCCACTTCCGAAGGGTGACGAAGAGGGTAAATTCTCCTAACTCGACAGGTCTGGAAAAGATTGTAAGGAGATATTTGGTCTCTCGCTACCGTCGTCCCCTTCTCAGTTATCTATTATTATTATTCTTTAAATTATATTATATTTTACGAGCCCCCCCTCCCTTATAAAGGAAGATAAACATAGACAATATTCAACATCTAATGGAAGGAACAAAGCGTGGGGTACAGTATATACACCCAATTGGTTTATTGCAATAAAGTGAATAGATGGTGAATGATAGTATTGTCGATGGAATTAGTGTCTGCTGTATGTATTATGTGTCTCACACTTCACGTGTTTTTCATCATGGATGACTACACTTTGTGGCATTGATTAGGTGAGTTTCCTTTGTCGTGGACTTAGCTTTTCAGCCCCCGGCTGATAGTGAAGTGTGGTTAGTTCTCCGGTCTCCTGACGTTGCCCCGGTAGGTCTTGAATGGTTCGGATTTGCCTTCTCTGTGCTCGACTCCGTATTCTGCGCTGAGATTGGACTGTCGTGCAAGGCTCCACCATAGACTGAAGACAAATACGACGGCTTCATTAATTTTTCTAGCTTTAGAAAGCAGTCTTTCCCTAAGCCGTCCCTCTGCCTGTCACCTCAGATTTTAGTCTCTAACATCATATGTCTAGAGTCTAATCTTGAATTCAAGTTTCTCCTGTCTGTCCTTTATTATATTACTCTGCCCCAGTGGCAGTATTATAATTCTTTAGACTGATTTATCGTCAGCTTAACCCGATGAATTATTATAAATGTCAGTTAAACCCACCAAATTTATCATAGAAATGTCGGCAACAGTATTCTAGTTCTGTGCCTCTAGCCTAATCGTCATGTCATTATGATGAATTTAACAAATAATTGGACATCCGTGTTTTTAGAATTGTCTGACAACATTATCACACACTTCATGTCTGGTCGCCTCGTCATATAATTTATAATGAATATATGTCACGGTCGGTCAACATTATCGTTACTATTAATTTCCGTTAGTCTAAACGTCGGGTCGAAAATAATCAAATAATATGGAAATTAATAGCTATATATATATATATTCCCGTTATACATTATTATGAACATGTACATATCCCGTGGGATCATAAAATATACCCGATCACATGTGGCTGGATGTGATCGTAAAACAAAAATATGAATAAAGTAAACATACCAATCTTGCGTCGATTTTGCAAGGTACTACACATTTCATCACATTATATTCTAGCGAGATTTCACTTACCTACTCAAAGATGGACGCTAACCCGCAATTAGACACGTGGCTTCAGTGCTTTTAATGCGAGAATTCGCCGATCTGGCTTAGACCTAGCTTTCTTGAGGGTTCCTGGGGCGTAAGTGAAAAATGCTGGCTTTGCCGCCTTTTAGCGGGTCATTTCCGCTTGGACACGTGATCCATAGCGTGCATCATGTGACATTAGCGTCAAATAAACGCTCCAATCAATAGCGTTAAAAGTCACGTGGGGTCTTCCTAAAGTGGCATAAACTGGTTTTATCAGCTTAAGCAGTCTTAAATTAAAACAGGTTCCTAGCTACCGAGGTCATTGGTCAACAATGACGTCGTATCTAAAAATAGCGAGGAGGAAATACTGAATGCTAGGAGAATTTCCGCCAGTGACAATTCCCGGGACTTTGCGATCATGCATTGAGGATGAGAAAAAAAACGATGTCCGTAAATAATAAAAAAATGAAGAGAAGATTGGGCAAGTTGTCACACAAGCCCCTCCTCAAGTTTGACGTTCCGTCCAACTCCTCTTGTCCTGTCTTCCTCTTCTTTTCCAGTTTCTCATATCTCCTCGGTTGCGTCCGGATGTCTGCTCAAAAAATCTGCCCCTACGTTGTTCTTCCCAGGTATGTATTCTATGTGAAATGAATATGGCTGCAACAGTAGTGACCATCTCATAAGCCGGGCATTAAGGTTCTTCGACGCTGCAAGAAATATCAACGGTTGGTGATCACACTGCACCGTGAACTTTTTCCCGTATAAATATGGTTGAAACTTCTGCACAGCCCATATTAGCGACAGACATTCTCGTTCGATGGTAGAGTAGTTCTGTTCAGCAGGGTTCAATTTCCTACTAGCATATGCGATGGGGAATAGAGTTGCAGAAGGTCTATCACTAGGCTGCAGGAGAGTGGCTCCTATCCCTATATTGCTAGCATCTGTTCGCAGCGTAAAGTTCAGAGTTAAGTCAGGCAGTCGCAGAATTGGCCTAGCTGTGAGTTTCTCCTTCAGCAGCGTGTAGGCATTTTCGCACTCCGCTGTCCAGGTTACTTTGTCCGGGTTCCCATTCTTGGTTAATGCGGTCAATGGCGCACTCAGGGTATTAAAATCTTTAATATATCTCTGGTAGAAGCCACATAGAGACACAAATGACCTTACATCCTTTTTAGTCTGGGGTCGTGGGGCCCGCTGTAACTTCTCAATATTACGCGCATCTGGGAACATGCATCCATGCGAGATAGTGTGTCCCAGGAATTCTAGTTGCTCGCAGGCAATTTGACATTTTGTAGGGCGAGCGGTGAGTCCTGTTTCTCTAAGTCTTTCGAAGAGTAGGGAAACTGCGTCCAGGTGCTCCTCAAAGGTGTTCGTGGCAATAAGTATGTCGTCCATGAAATTACTTATCCCAGGGTGGTTCAGGGGTTCCAGTAGCTTCCTCATCATACGAGTAAAGACGCTTGGGGCGTTGCTTAGCCCAAATGGCAATACATTAAACTCATAATGGCCTTCAGAAGTACTAAATGCTAACATATGTCGAATTTCCTCTTTTACCGGGATCTGGTAGTACCCTTTGCTAAGGTCTATCTTCGAAAAGTATCGTGCTCTACTCAGCTTGGTGAAAAGCTGATTCTGATCCGGTAAGGGCTCCGCTTGAAATTCCGTTACAGCGTTGAGCCTTCGGTAGTCTATGCAGAGGCGATGTTCTCCTGTGGATTTTCTAAGCAACACTACACTCGCACTATAAGGCGACTCTGATTTTGAGATAATATTTTCCTTAAGCAGGTACTCGATTTCCTCACCCAATGCCTTTGCTTTAGCATAAGGAACAGGATAGTTCTTAACTCGTACCGGGGCGAGGTCTGTTAGCTTCATATCAAATTCTATCAGGTTGGTCATGCCAGGTTTATCCGTGAGTGTACTAGGGTGTTTTCTCAACAACTGTTGAACCCGTGCCTGCTGATCCTCCGTTAAAGTTGAACTAATCTGAACATCTTGATGAGTTTCGCACTGACGAAGAGGGTATTCACAGGAGGTCAGGGGTTCTGCCTCAGTTTCCGTCGCAATAGCCAGTGTCAGGAAATGTGCTGGTTCTGCACCTGGTCTTTCATAATATCGCTTCAGCAGGTTTATGTGGTAAATTTTCTGCTTCCCCTTTATGGCAATCTTGTAATTGGTGCGCGACATTTTCTCAACAATTTTATATGGACCTCTCCACCCGATTTGCAATTTATTATTGCTACTGGGCAGGAGTAATAATACCTGTTCTCCTACTTCTAGCTCCCTATCCTTCGCAGTGCGGTTGTAGTAACGCGCATGTTTACGACGGGCACGGCGTACATTTTCCTTTGCCAGTTCCCATCCTGTTTTAAGGCGTTGGGTCAACTCCTTCACGTATTGGGATGCAGAGGTGACCGTCTCATCAGCTTTATCATCTGTCCAAGTACGTAACAGTGCCTCTAAAGGTCCTTTTATAGGTCTACCAAACAGCAATGTGGCAGGAGGCATCCCAGTAGAATTGTGGGGTACTTCGCGGTAAGCAAATAGTGCTGCGGGTAAGTATTGATCCCAGCTCTCTGGTTTTTCCTGCGCAAGTTTCCGAAGGATGGAAATAAGGGTCCCGTTAAACCGCTCCACCTGGCCATTTGCCTGGGGGTGGTAGGGAGAGGTGTGGATATGTCGGGCCTGAAATATCCTAAACACTTCCTCGGTGAGTTTTCCTCGGAATTGGGAACCATTATCTGTCAGGATCTGTGACGGAAACCCTAGCCGAGTAAATATGGTGAGCAGAGCCTCAGCAACATGCTTAGAATCACAGGCGGGCATAGCAATTGCCTCTGCCCACATGGAGCAACAATCCACTAACGTGAGTATATAACTGTTTCTCTTTTTGCTACGAGTAAGTGGACCCACAATATCCACCGCTACTCGTTCGAAGGGTGTGCCCAAGATTGGCATTTCTCCCAGAGTGGCTGGGGCCGTCCAGTGTTTCGGCGCTGTCCTCTGGCACTGCGGGCATGATTTCACATATCTCTGGATATCGGCGTTGATACCTGGCCAATAATAATGACATGAAATACGCTGAATCGTGGCACTTATGCCCATGTGGCCACTAAACGGAAGGGCATGGCCCATTTCTAGGACCTGGGCTCGGTATGCTGATGGAACCACAAGTTGCCCATGTTCCTGTCCTCCATTTCCTGCTTTCCGATGCAACAGTCCATTTTTCTTGTAGAAGTCTCCCTTTTGGAGAGGAGTGTGCGCTCTCGGTAGTTTTTTGTAGCAGGGTGCTAGAGATTGATCCTCCGTTTGTGCCTTTTTTTTAATTCCTCAGGAAGGATGTTGGGTGGGGATTCCAACTCCGTATTCCGTTTGGCCTGTCCTCTAGTGGTGACAGCCGCCACAACCAGAGGGTGAATGGGTTCTCCCAAGAACACATACCTACACCCTAAGATCAAGGGATAAATAGGGTCGTCCAAGATCGCTGCACGGATTTCCCCAGTCACATATTTTGATTTGACCTTAATCTTGGCTATGGCCAAACGCATAGGTGCTGCACTTTTAGTAGGTCCTTGTATTTCTATAGTGTCTTCTGTCATCTGGTCAGGCTTGACTAGGGATGCACAGACAACTGCGTCGAATGCAAGGCCTGTATCATAAAGGCAGGTCACCTCTTGGTCATTTACGAGGACTGTCTCAACGACCGGGGGATGTCGGGGTTTGTCCAGAGGTTCTTCCGGTCCATTTCCCCTTGCGGCACTTTTACGTAAGCAGGCAGCATGATGAGGTGGGTTTTTTCCGGTTGCACTCCTGCGTATTGTGGGTGATGGTTCTACAGTGCTTACACCATTTTTCCCCTTGCCTCTGCTGCTGGAAATTAGATCTCTGAGTAGTCTTGTAGTCTGGCTTGTCAGGCTTTTTGAAGTTAGTATACGGTGGTTTCACTTGGGGGTCCATGTGTGACTGAGCTGTCTGTCTAGGTACGTAATCTGGTTGTTTCCGTCTGGGTGGTGGATTCTCTGATAGTGCTGCCTGATATCGTTCCGCTAACTGGACTATGGATTCTAAAGTGCTGGCCCCATTCTCTGTCAGGAATCTTCTCATGTCGGAAGTCATGGTGTCCTTCAGTTGTTCGATCATGACCATTTCCTTCAGGCCTTCCCAATCATGAGTAAAATTCCCTAGGGCACCCCACTTCTCCACGTAGGAATCCAGTCTCGCAGCAAACTGAGCAAAGTTCTCTCCGACTTCCCTCCTAGAGTTACGGAACCTCTTCCTATAGGCGTCAGCATGTAGCTCATAACGAACCAATAGTGCCTTTTTCAAAGAGTCGTAGTCATCCTGTAAACCTGGAGGAAGCTTGCTATACACGTCATAAGCAGTTCCTCTAAGCCCTTGCGACAGTTTCAGGTTCCATTTGCTCTTCCCCAAACCAAACGTGGTGGCAAACTTCTCAAATTTGTCGAGATACCTATCGATCGAGTCGGCTTGTTCCGAGAAAGCTTCAAATGGAAACGTCAAAGGTCCCAAAGTTGACATGAGTGAGGATGGCCAAGGTCCGGTGCTCCCTGCGTGCAAGGAGGGCATATCATCTGACCGTGGCGATAGGTTGCCTGAGGAGGTAGATGCGGTCGCACCGGCTACTGGTTCAACTCTTTGAGCTTGTCCCTGCATCTCTAACTGCTTCATCTTCAATGCATGCTCGCGTTCATCTCTCTCGCTTCTTTCTCTAGCGTCTACAGCTTTTATCCTCTCATCTATTTCTGCTAACTTTATTCGCTCTTCTCTTTCAGCTTTCGCTGTTTCTCGAGCGTAATACTTATCAGTCTCGACACTGACATAATTTGCAAGGTCCACCCCACTATAACCTAGATCTCGACCGGCCTCCCCTAGTGCTGCCTTAAGCTTAACTATTTCAGCCATCTTTTGCAGTTAAAGTCCACACTGAGTAAGCTAGTGCTACCTTCCAATAGTATTTCTAGCAACAAGTAAATACTAATTATTTATCCGACTGCTGTAGAATGAAATTACTACAGTTATGGAGACTTAAGGTCTGTAATTCAATGAAATACAAAATCAAGAACTAACTTAATTAAACACAACATATATAAAGGGATTCACCAATCAATGCCTGAATTTCTAGAAAAAATGTTTTCTGTCTTTCTAGAGCTCACTGTGTGAAAATACATGTGTTAAAATGGTATACTGTAATGACTGAATGGATGATACTATCCCAGAGGTATGATAAAATACATAAGTTCAAATCCCGGACCGAGACACCAGTGTCACGTAGCGTTTAAAGGATAAGAGAATTATTTAGAGGAAATAATAGATCTGATGTGGAAGATTTGGCTCAAGGAATCCCTGCTGGGTTTTCCCACTTCCGAAGGGTGACGAAGAGGGTAAATTCTCCTAACTCGACAGGTCTGGAAAAGATTGTAAGGAGATATTTGGTCTCTCGCTACCGTCGTCCCCTTCTCAGTTATCTATTATTATTATTCTTTAAATTATATTATATTTTACGAGCCCCCCCTCCCTTATAAAGGAAGATAAACATAGACAATATTCAACATCTAATGGAAGGAACAAAGCGTGGGGTACAGTATATACACCCAATTGGTTTATTGCAATAAAGTGAATAGATGGTGAATGATAGTATTGTCGATGGAATTAGTGTCTGCTGTATGTATTATGTGTCTCACACTTCACGTGTTTTTCATCATGGATGACTACACTTTGTGGCATTGATTAGGTGAGTTTCCTTTGTCGTGGACTTAGCTTTTCAGCCCCCGGCTGATAGTGAAGTGTGGTTAGTTCTCCGGTCTCCTGACGTTGCCCCGGTAGGTCTTGAATGGTTCGGATTTGCCTTCTCTGTGCTCGACTCCGTATTCTGCGCTGAGATTGGACTGTCGTGCAAGGCTCCACCATAGACTGAAGACAAATACGACGGCTTCATTAATTTTCTAGCTTTAGAAAGCAGTCTTTCCCTAAGCCGTCCCTCTGCCTGTCACCTCAGATTTTAGTCTCTAACATCATATGTCTAGAGTCTAATCTTGAATTCAAGTTTCTCCTGTCTGTCCTTTATTATATTACTCTGCCCCAGTGGCAGTATTATAATTCTTTAGACTGATTTATCGTCAGCTTAACCCGATGAATTATTATAAATGTCAGTTAAACCCACCAAATTTATCATAGAAATGTCGGCAACAGTATTCTAGTTCTGTGCCTCTAGCCTAATCGTCATGTCATTATGATGAATTTAACAAATAATTGGACATCCGTGTTTTTAGAATTGTCTGACAACATTATCACACACTTCATGTCTGGTCGCCTCGTCATATAATTTATAATGAATATATGTCACGGTCGGTCAACATTATCGTTACTATTAATTTCCGTTAGTCTAAACGTCGGGTCGAAAATAATCAAATAATATGGAAATTAATAGCTATATATATATATATTCCCGTTATACATTATTATGAACATGTACATATCCCGTGGGATCATAAAATATACCCGATCACATGTGGCTGGATGTGATCGTAAAACATAAATATGAATAAAGTAAACATACCAATCTTGCGTCGATTTTGCAAGGTACTACACATTTCATCACATTATATTCTAGCGAGATTTCACTTACCTACTCAAAGATGGACGCTAACCCGCAATTAGACACGTGGCTTCAGTGCTTTTAATGCGAGAATTCGCCGATCTGGCTTAGACCTAGCTTTCTTGAGGGTTCCTGGGGCGTAAGTGAAAAATGCTGGCTTTGCCGCCTTTTAGCGGGTCATTTCCGCTTGGACACGTGATCCATAGCGTGCATCATGTGACATTAGCGTCAAATAAACGCTCCAATCAATAGCGTTAAAAGTCACGTGGGGTCTTCCTAAAGTGGCATAAACTGGTTTTATCAGCTTAAGCAGTCTTAAATTAAAACAGGTTCCTAGCTACCGAGGTCATTGGTCAACAATGACGTCGTATCTAAAAATAGCGAGGAGGAAATACTGAATGCTAGGAGAATTTCCGCCAGTGACAATTCCCGGGACTTTGCGATCATGCATTGAGGATGAGAAAAAAAACGATGTCCGTAAATAATAAAAAAAATGAAGAGAAGATTGGGCAAGTTGTCACAGTCATCATGACTTCAATAGTTTGTCTTTTGGGACTAGTATTGGAGATGTTCTCAGTTCCTGATATTAAGACAATTAAATTCCCCTCTGAATGTTATTTTTACAAAGTCATTTCAAGATGAGGGGGCATAATGTTGAGCTCAGCTGGCCAAATCAGCTTATCTTGCGTGATGGCGGCAGGAAAGGACTCCTCTGCTCGAATTCTCCCCTGGGCTCTGGAGACACCTCACTGATAGCTAAAAAGACCAAGAAGTATGCTGTCCGACTCTGGATTCAGCAAAGCTCTGACCAGGTGCTGCTCAATACCATCAAGACCACGGTCCCTGTAAACAAGAAGGATGTACCTTCTACTTCATAACTAATTGATACTCTAGTTCTACACTGAGCACAATACAACACAAACATTGAGTTCAGAGCGTTAGGCCAACTGTCAGCTTCATCTGAAATACTTTATACCAGCATTACCCTCCTTAATGGTTACCACGCCTCTGCACTTCCAGCATTATTTCTTTCTAGTCAATCATCCAGGTGTCAGTGTACTATTTGGCCATTCCATGCCGTTTTACTTCCCTCCGACACCCTCTGTTCAGGCTGGAGCATTATAGGCTTTATCTTCTGTTTGCCACTGAACTACACATATATATACAGGCATAAATTAACAATTTACATTCAATTTTCATTAAAAGATACTGAATGGTTCAAGCTTACCACAATTTCATGGAAATAAACACAGATACGTTGATTAGCAATGAATTCTGGCACAATTACTGGTACAAATTCCCATCTGTTTTTTTTTTTTTTTTTTTTTTTTTTTTTTTTTTTTTTTTTTGCGTACGCCCGCTAATACTCGAGGCGAAATCTCAGGTTATTATTTATGTCTAACCTGACATTGATTTTACGTGAGTATCCCTTTTATTTCTTGTACAGAGACAGGTGTCCCTCGCCATTCAGGCAAATACTCGCCGATTTCGGAGGTACCCATTGCAGCTGGGTCGGCTCAGGAGCCGCCAGTCCCTGGTCGACGACACTCCTTCAAATGTCCTCGCCAGGTCTCGAGTTAATCCAGTCCAAATCCCGGTCGACGAAAAATCCTCAAATGCCGTCGCCCGGGTTTGATCCTGTATCACCCGGTCGCCAGAGCGGTGTTCTAACCACTACGCTAGCGCGGCTCCCCCATCTGCTTATGTTCCAGGCTTTTATTTAGCAAAATATTAGCTGGCTTCAACGCACTGTTGCTTTATCAAGCTTATTTGCACTAGTGGTCTCGAACTAACGCTCCTAAGTGAGTATATCAGCGAGTCTAGCCAATGAGGCCACGTTTCGACAAGTATTTGAAAAAATGTTACCTTCCTATGTCTCCCCTAACAACGAAAGATAGTATTTATAGCCCGACCAATCGTGGTTAGTCTTTCATTTGTTGCGCTCCAATCAATTTGGAGTTTACATGGTAGGCTATTTCTGTAACGTAAGATTTTTTTCAAACACGTTATAAAAAAATTTTATGAGCAGAAATGATTTTATGTTGTCAGGCATCCCCACTAGTTTATTTTGGTTATAATTTATTAATTCCTGGACTATTTGCGTAACGTTTTACATATTCTTTGTCAGCAAGCCCTAAGGAACCCAAATATCCAAATTTAAAAGAGCTACGTGGCTGCGTTCAAAATATGCAATTTCTTCACCTCCTGTTTCGAAGATGTGCTGTCTGGGTACTGTAATGTTTTCAACGTAAACCCATCTATTGTTATCTTTCCTAATAAGCGTTTTTTGTGATTTTAAAACCTAACTCTGGGAAGGGTAGTGAATTTATCACTGTCCGTCCGAAAAAGTTAGTGCTTGTAGTCTTACACGCGTGATGGCAGCATTTGTGTATCGCGCGACGCGTGTTGCATGCGTTCCTGATTTTCAGCCCTCCCTCTCTCTTTATCCTTTAGTCCATCTGTTCGTTCGTTTTGGTAACGCAGTATAATTAATGTTAGGATTAATTTAGGTCATTACGCAGTCTGCCTCTCAATGTTTTTCCAAGAAATACAGCACACGTTTCATTGAAGAAAGCGGGTATAATACAGTAAGCTTTTACTATCAACGTGAAAGCGTTACAATTTGCAGACGAAGCAGAAAACAAGGGGGATTTCGAGTACATTCTTTGTGACAGCACTGTTATTTACCATTCTTCTTCCTTTATTTATTATATGTATTTATTAGGCTTTATATTTACTTGATAATTTATATATGTGGATTAGAATATTCCACGACACCTCCCCTCTTAAAACAGACATTATATGTCAGTCCTTTATTCTATATACACATAGAGAAATTTATTATTATTTCTGGGGTTTACGGTGATTCTCATCACACGGATGGCGGCTTAAAAAATCCGCTCCCAAATTGGTTTTTTCCAGATATATACTCAATGCTAAAATTATATGGAGCCAAAAGTAAAGACCATCGGAGTAACCTGGAGTTCTCATGCCTAGCCTGTGCTAGAAACGATAACGGTTTGTGGTCTGTTTGAAACTTAAATGCCTTCCCATATAGGTAAATATTGAATTTCTTTATCGCCCATATTACTGCAAGACATTCTTTTTCGCTAGTTGAGTAGTTGATTTCAGCTTTATTCAACTTTCTGCTAGCATATGCCACTGGGCTTAATTCTCCATCCAATGCATCTGATTTCTGTAGTAGAGTTGCACCTAACCCAATATTACTTGCATCCGTCCTTACTATGAATTCTTGACTTAAGTCAGGTAATTTTAAAATGGGTTTACTTGTGAGCTTTTCCTTCAATTCTTGGTAAGTCATTTCACATTGTGGTGTCCATGTAATGCGATCTGGATGTCCTTTACGTGTCAATTCAGTTAACGGTGCACATATGGAATTAAAGTTTTTGATATACTTCTGGTAGAAACCACATAATGAGACAAAGGATCTCACGTCCTTCTTGGTTTGTGGTCTCGGGGCTTTCTGTAGTTTCTCTAAATTCTTTGGGTCAGGGGTCATGTTTCCCTGATAAACTGTGTGTCCCAAAAATTCCAATTCTTTACATCCAACGCAACATTTGGTTGGTCGGGCTGTTAAATTTGCCTCCCTAAGTCGATCAAACAGCATGTTCAGAGAGTCAATGTGTTCCTCAAATGTTTCTGTTGCTATAAGGATATCATCCATAAAATTTGTTATACAGGGATTATTCAGAGGATCCAATAATTTTCTCATCATTCTAGAGAAGACACTAGGCGCATTCTTCAATCCAAATGGCAATCTATTAAACTCATAGTGTCCTTCTGAGGTACTAAAAGCTAGGTATGGTCTAACCTCAGGCTTTACTGGAATCTGATAGTATCCTTTACTCAGATCCACTTTTGAGAAATATTTAGCTTTATTTAGTCTGGCAAACAGCTGATTTGTATCCGGCAATGGATCCACCTGTCCTTCTGTAATAGCATTCAGTCTCCTGTAATCTATACAGAGTCTATGTTCTCCAGAGGGCTTCCTTAAGAGTACCACACCGGAACTATACGAAGACTCACTGTGCGAAATAATTCCTTCCTTCAATAGATAGTCTATCTCTTCCTTCAAAGCTTTCTCCTTAGCAAACGGAATCGAATATGGTTTCATACAGACAGGTGTGGAGTCTATTAGTTTCATATCATATTCCAATAGGTTTGTATGCCCTGGTCGGTCTGTTAACACCTCTGCATGATTATTTAGAACCTGTTGCACTCTCTCTTTCTGAGTTTTCGTTAAATGTGTACTGATTTTCACCTGTGCTGCTGTCTCACAGGGGTGTAATGGATATTCAAATGATGAAAGTGGTTCCTTTTTCATCTCCATGGCGATGGACAAGGTCAACAAGTGTGTCTCTTCCTGATGTTCTCTTTCCAAATATTTCTTCAGGAGATTCACATGATAGATTTTTTCTTTCCCCTTCTTATCTATCTTATAATTTGTTCTAGACACCTTCTCTAGAACTGTATATGGACCCTGCCATCCAATTTGTAACTTATTCTGACTCCCAGGCAAAAGAAGCAGTACTTTCTCTCCCACAGCCAAATTTCTGTCCTTCGCCTTCCTGTTATAATAGGCAGCATGTTTCTTCCTGGCTTGTTTCAAATTTTCATTGGCAAGTTTCCAGCCAGTTTTTAACCGAGTGGTCAGCTCATTCACATATTGGTATGAAGATGTAATGTTTTCCTCTGCCTTTTCATCAGTCCACGTTCTTAACATAGCTTCGAGTGGACCTTTTATTGGCCTTCCAAACAATAATGTTGCCGGGGCCATACCGGTTGAACTATGGGGTACCTCCCGATAAGCAAAGAGGGCGGCGTGCAGGTACTGGTCCCATGTATCTGGTTTTTCGTGTGCCAACTTTCTCAGGATCGACATCAATGTGCCGTTAAATCTTTCCACTTGGCCGTTCCCTTGGGGATGATACACACTACAATGGAAGTGTTTGGCCTGGAAGATCCTGAAAACTTCTTCAGTTAGTTTCCCCTTGAACTGAGAGCCATTATCAGTCAAGATTTGGTTGGGAAAGCCTAACCTTGTGAAAATTGTGAGCAATGCCTCTGCCACATGTTTTGAATCAATCGATGACAGGGCTACTGCCTCTCCCCACATAGAACAAGTGTCCACCAGAGTCAGAATGTAGCTGTTCCTTCTCTTGGTTCGGGTGAGAGGTCCCACAAGATCCACGGCAACTCTCTCAAAGGGTGTTCCCACTATGGGCATTTCCCCCAGAGTTGCTGGTGCAGTCCAATGTTTAGGTGCTACTCGTTGGCACTCTGGACAGGATTTTACATATCGTTTGATATCTTCAGTTATTCCTGGCCAGAAATAGTGACAAGCTATTCGCTGTCCCGTTGCGCTGATTCCCATATGACCACTGAAGGGAATCGCATGCCCTAGTTCCAACACTTTAGTCCTATATGAAGTGGGAAGGACCAGCTGTCCGTGACCATTGGATTCAGATCCAGCCTTCCTATATATCAGTTTGTTCTTCATATAAAACTCTCCCTTGCCTGGAGGTGAATGAGATTTGGGCAACTTCTTGAAACATGGCTTGAGTGTTTTGTCCTCAGCCTGTGCCTTCCTCATCTCATCTGGGTGAGTATTTATGGGATTATCCTCCTCCTTCTTTGACTGTGATCTGGTCTGCACTGTTGCCAATATCACAGGTCTCTTGGGATTCCCCAAGAAGACATATCTACACCTCAATATTAGAGGGTAGATTGGCTCATTTATCACTGCTGCTTTTATGATTCCTTCCACATATCGCGTTTTCACTTTTATTCGGGCGACGGGAAGTGTCATGGTAGCTACATCCTTGGTTGCAGTTTGAATCTCCACTGTTTCCGTGGTGTATTGATCGGCCTGCACCAGGTGAGAACTCACAACGGAATCGTAATCTAAACCGGTATCATATAAACATCTTATAGTGACACCATTACAGATGACATCTTCACACACTGGGGGGTGGTATGGTTCCTGTAATTCTTCAGGTTTGCCCTTCTTTTCCTTTTTCCCCGATGTCATAGCAGCAAAATGAGGAGGTTTCCTTCTACAATGGTCAGTGTCATGATTGTTCATCTTACAATTTTTACACCACCTTTTTCCTTGGTTGAAAGATTTTCTTTCATCATATTTCCTTTCATCGAATTGTGGGAATTTATTTTTATTGTCATACCGTGGCCTATCAAATTGGTGCTTACCTTTATTTTGATCCTTAGGATCAAATTTATTAAAGTTCTGTGGTGCCCTAAAGTTATCCACTTGTTTCTTTTTATTACCTGTTACCTCTGCTTGAGCTGCTTGATACCTTTCAGCAACATTTAGCAACTCATCCAGCCTCTCTGCACCTTGTTCCATGAGAAACTTTCTCAGGTCTGGAGCCATGGACTCTCTTAATTGCTCTATAAGGACCATTTCCTTAAGATCTTGGGTTTTCCCCAGAGAAGTCCATTTCTCCAAGTATGTCTCTATTCGTGCAGAGAACTGGTGATAGGTTTCACCTGACAGTAGTTTAGCATTCCTAAATTTTTTCCTATAAAATTCTGCATTCTTTTCATACCTTAACAAAAGAGTCTGCCTTAGCATGTCATAATTTTCCTGATCACCTCTGCTCATTTTTGCAAAAACTTCATAAGCTGCCCCACGAAGTCCCTGAGATAACTTTAAGCTCCACCTTTCTCTCTCTAACCCATACGTGGTAGCTAATAGCTCATACCTATTTAGGTAGCTCTCTATATCATCGTCTTTCTCAACAAAATGATCTAAATGAAAATTCATAGCTGAGGTTGAGGCTCCTTGAGTAACCGTAGCATCAGAGGCAAAGGGACTGGCACCATTTTCAGGAGCATGGCCTTGAAACTCAAACTCCCTTAGTCGTAACTCATGTTCCCTTTGTAATCTTTTATCTTCTGCTTCCCTTTCTGCAGCTAATTTCCTCTCTTCCCTTTCTGCAGCTAATTTCTTCTCTTCCCTTTCTGCAGCCAATCTTCTGTCTTCTCTTTCTGCTTCCAATTTCTTAGCCTCTTTGTCAGCCTCAATCTGCAACCTCTTAGTCTCAGCCTCAGCTTCAAATTGCAACCTCTTAGTCTCAGCCTCTAACTTTCTTTCGGCCTCTTTTTCTAATCTTCTTTCTTCGCGTTCAATAAATTTGTCACATTCCGTAGTGACATAGGCAACCATAACTTGCCCATCTAATCCTAACTCTTTTGCAGTCTGTACAGCAGCAGATCGAAACTTGGCCAGGTCCGCCATTGTCTATCAGGTAAGTTTCTACAATGTCTAACCAACAATTTAATCTCTAAATATATCTAATGGACAACACAGGCACCGTGAGCTCAACCTTATTTAATTCCACCCAAGGATACCTTTTAATTCTTATATTCCCTGACGTGAATTACCCCCAATATTTTTAATAGGGAAAGATTCAAAATCCCAAGAGCGAGACCCCAATATATGTGGTGAAGTGGGATGTTATAAATATTTATATGGGACTTAGTGTACTGACTGAGATCAGCTGTGAAGGTATCTATATCTATTAAGAGTAGTGTATTATAGATAACCTTACTTGCTACCACATATCTATATATCTCAGTCAGAATTATTCTGGAATAGTGTGATGACTACGTTATGTGTCTAGGGTATGTGTATGATGAAGTGTAAGTCACAACAACAGACAGATAAACAATTTAATTTAATCCACTACTCTTGACAACACTGTGACACTCACATACATATAACACTCTATGAGAATATTGTAAGGAGTCACTGATAACTTTTCAAATAACAATATGTATTCATTGTTATCATAAAGGTATATGTGTCCTGATTCAAATACAAAGGAACCAGGAATCACAATCAATTTTAATTACAAGTATATGTACAGACTTTATCAATATGAATATTGTAGTGACATACATTATTAAAAATATCCTATGTGTGTCAGTTGTGTAGTGGTAATATGAGGTAATACTGGTTTTGTTTTGTTCAAGCTCTGTTGGTATTTGTCATCATGACTTCAATAGTTTGTCTTTTGGGACTAGTATTGGAGATGTTCTCAGTTCCTGATATTAAGACAATTAAATTCCCCTCTGAATGTTATTTTTACAAAGTCATTTCAAGATGAGGGGGCATAATGTTGAGCTCAGCTGGCCAAATCAGCTTATCTTGCGTGATGGCGGCAGGAAAGGACTCCTCTGCTCGAATTCTCCCCTGGGCTCTGGAGACACCTCACTGATAGCTAAAAAGACCAAGGAGTATGCTGTCCGACTCTGGATTCAGCAAAGCTCTGACCAGGTGCTGCTCAATACCATCAAGACCACGGTCCCTGTAAACAAGAAGGATGTACCTTCTACTTCATAACTAATTGATACTCTAGTTCTACACTGAGCACAATACAACACAAACATTGAGTTCAGAGCGTTAGGCCAACTGTCAGCTTCATCTGAAATACTTTATACCAGCATTACCCTCCTTAATGGTTACCACGCCTCTGCACTTCCAGCATTATTTCTTTCTAGTCAATCATCCAGGTGTCAGTGTACTATTTGGCCATTCCATGCCGTTTTACTTCCCTCCGACACCCTCTGTTCAGGCTGGAGCATTATAGGCTTTATCTTCTGTTTGCCACTGAACTACACATATATATACAGGCATAAATTAACAATTTACATTCAATTTTCATTAAAAGATACTGAATGGTTCAAGCTTACCACAATTTCATGGAAATAAACACAGATACGTTGATTAGCAATGAATTCTGGCACAATTACTGGCACAAATTCCCATCTGCTTATGTTCCAGGCTTTTATTTAGCAAAATATTAGCTGGCTTCAACGCACTGTTGCTTTATCAAGCTTATTTGCACTAGTGGTCTCGAACTAACGCTCCTAAGTGAGTATATCAGCGAGTCTAGCCAATGAGGCCACGTTTCGACAAGTATTTGAAAAAATGTTACCTTCCTATGTCTCCCCTAACAACGAAAGATAGTATTTATAGCCCGACCAATCGTGGTTAGTCTTTCATTTGTTGCGCTCCAATCAATTTGGAGTTTACATGGTAGGCTATTTCTGTAACGTAAGATTTTTTCAAACACGTTATAAAAAAAATTTTATGAGCAGAAATGATTTTATGTTGTCAGGCATCCCCACTAGTTTATTTTGGTTATAATTTATTAATTCCTGGACTATTTGCGTAACGTTTTACATATTCTTTGTCAGCAAGCCCTAAGGAACCCAAATATCCAAATTTAAAAGAGCTACGTGGCTGCGTTCAAAATATGCAATTTCTTCACCTCCTGTTTCGAAGATGTGCTGTCTGGGTACTGTAATGTTTTCAACGTAAACCCATCTATTGTTATCTTTCCTAATAAGCGTTTTTTTTGTGATTTTAAAACCTAACTCTGGGAAGGGTAGTGAATTTATCACTGTCCGTCCGAAAAAGTTAGTGCTTGTAGTCTTACACGCGTGATGGCAGCATTTGTGTATCGCGCGACGCGTGTTGCATGCGTTCCTGATTTTCAGCCCTCCCTCTCTCTTTATCCTTTAGTCCATCTGTTCGTTCGTTTTGGTAACGCAGTATAATTAATGTTAGGATTAATTTAGGTCATTACGCAGTCTGCCTTTCAATGTTTTTCCAAGAAATACAGCACACGTTTCATTGAAGAAAGCGGGTATAATACAGTAAGCTTTTACTATCAACGTGAAAGCGTTACAATTTGCAGACGAAGCAGAAAACAAGGGGGATTTCGAGTACATTCTTTGTGACAGCACTGTTATTTACCATTCTTCTTCCTTTATTTATTATATGTATTTATTAGGCTTTATATTTACTTGATAATTTATATATGTGGATTAGAATATTCCACGACAACACGCACACACGCATGCGTGTCGTCCAATGCGACTAGTAAGGTGTTGTGCATGAGGCTGGCAATCTCACCGTGTAACATCGGTTGCTACCAAAACCACTACTGCAAGAGCGCACACTCAGCTATCACACACTCATGCATGTCGTCCAATGAGACTAGTATGGTGTTGTGCATGGGGCTGGCAATCTCACCATGTAACACAGATTGCTCCCGAAACCACTACTGCAAGGGCACACTCAACTATCACACACACATACTCATGCATGTCGTCAATGAGACTAGTATGGTGTTGTGCATGAGGCTAGCAATCTCACCATGTAACACAGATTGCTACCGAAACCACTACTGCACGAGCATATGAATACTTCATGCAGAGGCTAACCACACTGGTGGCCCCATGCTCCCTCAGGAGCGGAGAAGAGAAATATATATCTCCAAGTGAGCCCACGTGCTCTCAAACCATCTTTCACATAACCATAATTAAATAATAATAACATGGACATAAAATAATATTCTTCAACTACATGTACAACAAATACTCTCAATAATAAGAGTAAACCACCAACTCGAACTGATCCATCTCAATATTCGTCACTGCCTTCTGAACATGTCGTAAGTGACGACTGGTGCGCCTGGTAACAAGCGTGTCGTATATGACCCCTGATGAGATTGGGAACTCCTCACACGAGACACATCGTTACCGTCACCGAAACAACCACAGCAATAGCCTCAAAATGCTTATTGTGGGCCTGTAATGGACACCAGCTGCATTGGTGTTTCCATGCTCCGCCGGGAGCAACCAGAGAAACACATGTCTCAACAAAGGAGTGGCCTCACGCTCTCCAGAAATCTAAATACATATCCTCACCTCACTCAAAGTAACCCACTAAAGATATACAGTAGAAATATCAATAAACGCGAAATACACTAAATTACTCTTACAATAAAGAATAAAATATAATCATTCTTGACTTAACAACTAGAACTAAATTCATCACCTTAAAGGAAATTTAACACGACAACTCTCTCTTCTATTACTGGGGAAAATTACATTTAACCTACTTTCACCAACGTGTCAATTCACACGATATAAAACTGCGTAACATTAAGTGATAACTAAGAGTGTTAAATACAGACTTGCTGGCGCCGCTTTTATGCAATCACCACGTGGCGCCATCTTGATAACAGTTAATATCATCAAAATTCAAGTAATAAATCGCTTCTCTGCCTGGTTTCATGTATGAAATAGTTTCATACTATATTTGCCTTTCTTGCCCGGTCTGATGACTGACATAATTGCTCTTAAACTCTCACATCTGTGATTTGGGCTTCGCGTGCCTAATAAAACCTATCAAACATTATTTTCACTCATCTATCATTTCAAGACTAAATTATAATGTCCTAATAAGACATTTCCTCAGGAAACACATCAATCTATTTATTTCCTTAAACATTACAACAGACACGTGCTGAATATAATTTCAGACTTATAGAACACGAATGCTAAATTCTACAAAATGTGTTAAGAATTACAGCTCACGTGCTCTGGTCCATCTGCTACCTACACCGGTCACCTCGTCGTTTGCTCTCTCATCTGGGCTGATACTAGGAAAGGTCGCTGCTGGCTCGCTATTTCTTTATATATACCGCTAAGCCTAAACACTCAACTTAATCCGCGCTGCGCGGATTAATTTAGCCACTTAAATGACACTCGCAATATTTGCTTTGTCAGGGGCACAAAAACACAGATATGGCTCACAATTATCAAATATAACACCCGACTACCAAATATAGCACACGACTTTGCACCAAAATTAATTATTAGGCTTTATTATGGCCTATTCATCAATCTTGAAGACTTTTTACATCCCAGCATGCTTCGCGCACATCGAAAATATGGGCGATAAATGTGCCACTCACAATGAAGGGGGAAGCTGGGGTGTCTTCCCGTGAAGGGGTAAGCCGGGTGTCTTTCCGGCCCTATCACACAAAGAATGAACCAGAGTTGGGGCACTGCACGAAGGATGGCCGCCGACCGAGCAAAGTGGAATCAATTTGTTGCTGCCCTACAAGACGCCACCAGGCGTGATGGCCGCTGACGGCTTTGGCGGTTGGCGGTTATGGATCAAAGAAGAAGAAGACAAGGTCCTTTATATTTGGACATGCGGCCAATAATAACCGATGGACCTTGTGTCTAGGTTGAACGTAGAGCGCCTCGTCAAAACGGGGAAAATCTCCAAATTAAAACAAATAAATAAAGGAATATAGAATAATGGACATGTTATCTGTTTATAAACTTTCCGTGAGGGGAAAGAACTCTGAGAAGTATTGTTCGGAAATGAACAGTTTCTGGGGCGTTAAAGAAGGAAGTCGCTGAAACTGAGTAACGACTGAGAAGAGCAGCTGGTAAACTATTTCTCCATAAACAGCTTCGTGTTTGCTGTTCAAATCTGTGTTTGGATGTGTTGACTGTTGCGGATTATGTTTTTGGCAAGATCCTGACAATAAGAGTATTTGATGTTGCCCATGGCAAAAGACTGAATGTTACGAACTATTGTTAGAAGAATCAAGGACAATCATTTAGAAGTGGGTCCCTGGTTTATTTTTTTTTTCTCCGGGATGTCTGACAAGACGGGTTGTGGCCTGAACGCGACACTGCCTGTGAGGGAACTTTTGGATAAGAGAGACGGGAAGGCTAGTAGGACAATAAAATCGTGTGATCTGGTTGTTGGGTTCATATTTCATTTCCGGCGCAGGGCCTTAGTTGTGTGTGTCATTTTAACGGCTGGTCAGTGGTCACACATCATTCAGTTGTTAAGGGACTTACTTTAAAACAAGGTTTATTATCTGAGAGATCTGCAGTCCAGTTATTGTTCTTTGAGAAACTCTATGGCATGTTCAGCAACTGTCTATATATCCCCAACTGGCAATGGAAATGACTAGCAACATTGGCGGTCCTGCTAATTTATTAGCAGACTGTGTTTAACTTGAAATCTTCTAC
Source organism: Oreohelix idahoensis (assembly GCA_024509875.1). Classification (NCBI taxonomy): domain Eukaryota; kingdom Metazoa; phylum Mollusca; class Gastropoda; order Stylommatophora; family Oreohelicidae; genus Oreohelix; species Oreohelix idahoensis. The sequence continues at coordinate 65,965 of JAMPIV010002832.1, read as the reverse complement.
ACTCGTTAAACTACAATAACAATATATAGTATACTGTGGCACTGGCCTCATTTCCCGATCTGACTTAATAAACAAATTGCAATACATCGTGCAGAACTGTTAATATAAACTGAGTTGATGAAATCAGCTGATGAATTCAGGGACTTACTTTAACAATTTTGATCTCTGTTGCCAGATGTGATGATAATGTGATACACAATTTCACTACTTTGATACAAATTTTATATACATACAAGGTGTTTTTGTCTGCCAAAAATATTTGATGATAATACAGCTTGTTATTGTTAACTGATCTCTTGATACAACATTTGATTGTACCGTGATCTAAAACAAAACTTACCAATTTTCATTTTACAGTTTGCTGCCTGCCAATGAGTTGGTAGTTTAAAACAGAGCTTACCCATTTTGATAGTTGGAAAGACATAGTGCTTACGAGTTTTGATTCTATTGTGAGTGCTGCTTACCGTCTTGTTGAAAGGTCAAGATACTTACGTTTAAAAAGTGTATGTCGTTACAGCTGCTGATAGACATAGCTATAGAGAGATGTGATGTTATGGTATCCAGCCCATTTTAATAATTACTCTGACCTAAATTGTCCGTACATTAACCTCATAATAAACGTATCACGTAATGACGAGAGCAAGACTACATTTACAATGTTTGAACATAAAGGTAGAAATGTTAGCGAAGAACACTTGAAGTTCTGAAGCACATCATTCATTGTTGTCGCTAGGTCTGGATTTTATAGGTTTATTTCATCAAGAAATATTCTGACAAGTTCCAGGACATCAAAGGGCGAACAACACAGCTTTTTCTTGTACGTTTATGAACAGTTTGATTCCTCATATACGTCTGTATTATACCCGGACATGTGAACTGTTTGATTCCTTATATAAGTCTGTATTATACTCTGACCTGTGAACAGTTTGATTCCTAATCGCGTTTAGAACATCGTCAATATTTACCACCATGGATGCGTTTGTAGCAAGAATCATCGCGACCTACTTCTACAAGGTCATCAGCTTTGTTGCTCTCATGGTAAGTATTAAAGTGATGGTAAATCCCTAGTTTCTAATTGTCCGCTATTTTTTTAAATGTCATGATGCAGAATTAAAAATTAGAACAGCTTATCTTGAAATAAAAACATGTATTTTTTCAGTAAAGCGATGATTTTAAATACCGAATAGTTATGTTTATGCAATGGCTTGAAGGACCAGTTCTATATTGACATGTATACAATATCATGCCATTGTTCACATAATATGATTTTTATTGACTATATTTGCCTGCACTATTGGCTATTGTTTGAATACAGACCATATTGTAGACAATAATTATTAAATAACTGAATAAAACCGTGAGGGTTTACCTTTAAATGAATCAATAAATTCTGATATAAATATTCTAATTTCTTCTTTTCCTCTTTATACATACTTGACTAAGTAAGGTTCTTCTTCTAGCCTGGAGTGTAGAGGTTTGTCAGAGAGAGCGCCTTACTATCCTATCTGCTGGCTTCCTCCTGGCCTGCTTCCAGTCTAGTCCTCGGTCCTTTAGAGATTGTCCAATGTTGTCGTCCTAGCAAACTCTGGGTCGTTCTGGAGGTGTGGATCCCTGGCTCTTGCTTTCTCATAACCGATCTTTTCCCTGTCTGCAGACATGGCCAAACCATCAGAATTGGGACACAGTGCGCCTCTTATCTTACTTACTTACTTAGTCGTTCCCCTTCTACCGTGAGGTGTAGAGGTTTGGAAGAGAGAGCGAAAGACTATTCTATCAGCTGTCTTCTTCCTGGCCTGGTTCCATTCTAGTCCTCGGTCCTTCAAAGATTGTCTAATGTTGTCCTCCCAGCGGACTCTGGGTCGTCCTGGAGGTCTGGATCCCTGGCTCTTTGTTTCCCATGCTTGTCGTGGTAGCCGATCTTCTCCCATTCTGCAGACATGGCCAAACCATCTTAGTTGGGACTGTTCTACTTGGGTCTGTATGGGGTGGCATTTTAGGCCTTGACGTATCGTCTGGTTGCGTACCATGTCTCTTCTTGTTACTTCAACCACCTTCCTCAGATACCTCATTTCTGAGGTTTGGATCTGGCTTTTATGGGTTGTAGTCATTGCCCATGACTCGCATCCATATGTTAAGACTGGGACATAGGTGGAGCGGTATACAGCCATCTTCGTTTTCTTACCAACCTCTCTCTTGCTGAGGAATCCTCGATTTATGGCCTGAAAAAGTCTCCCAGCTGCTGCTTTTCGAGTGGCCAACTCTTCTTTGATCCCTCCCTTTCGGTCTATAATAGCTCCGAGGTATTTAAAGTGGTCGACCTGCTCCAGGACCTGTTCTCCCAGCTTAATCTGATGTTTTCTTTCTTCTCGTGATATCACCATGGATTTTGTTTTAGAGCTGCTTATGACCATCCCTCTCTTCTCCAGCTCTTCCTTCCAGACTTGCAGGTTGGATTGGAGATGTGCCTCTGATTTAGCAATCAGGGCAACATCATCAGCAAATGCCAGCTCCGAAATATAGACCTGTCTCATCTTCCAGTACCCCACTGAATACTTTCTTGTTCTCTCCTTACATGCCTTGATGACATCGTCCATAAGGAGTATGAAGAGGTAAGGTGATAGGATATCACCTTGTCTTACACCAGTGGTGGTCCTGAACTCTTCTGACTTATGGTTTGCTGTCCTCACATAATTTCTGCAAGACTTGTAGAAGCTCTGTATAGCATGAATCAGAGGTGCTGGAATATTCTTCCTTGCCAAACAGTCCCAAAGTTTGCTCCAGGGGGACCCTGTCAAACGCCTTTTCCAGATCTATGAAACAAAGATGGATCTCACTCTTATACTCAAGGGCCTTTTCACTCAGCTGTCTGAGTGTGAAGATTAGGTCTTGAGTACTTCGGTTTGCTCGGAATCCGCACTGGACCTCATCCAATTGTGGCTCAGCTAGGCGTCGGAGTCTCTGCTCTAGGATTCTAGAGTAGATTTTTCCAGAGACACTGAGAAGGGATATGCCTCTATGGTTTCCACACTGTCGATTGTCACCCTTTTTGAAAATTGGTGTTATGATGGCGATCTCCCAATCCTTTGGTATGGTCTTGTTGCACCATGGTGCCTGTAGGACCCTTAAGAGTAACAGGTCGCCTGATGCTCCCATGTACTTAACCATTTCTGGTGTTATACCATCATGCCCTGCTGCTTTGCCCATCTTGATTTTCTCCAGTGCTGCCCTCAGTTCTTCCATCTTTATGTCATCTTCACCATCATTGGTTTCCTCTTCTGTGTCAGTGGTTATCATTTCTGATGCTTCATCATGCTCACCATCCAGGAGTTCTGAGAAATATTCTTTCCATCTTTCCATTACTTCCTTCGGGGCAGTAAGCAATTTGCCTTGCTTGTCCTTTATAAATTTGAGAGGGCATTGTTTTTCTTTCCTCATGTTCTTTAGGGTCTTATAGAACAATTTCTGGTTTTCTTGTGCATCTTTTTCTAGCTTTTCTCCAAATTCTTCCCAGGACTTCTGTTTTGCTGCTAGCACTTTGTTCTTTGCTTCTGTTCTGAGTGTCACATATTCTCTATATTTTTCCATTTGTCCTGTTGTGTTTTTAGCTCCTAAGTATTGTTTCCATGCCATTTTCTTCTCTCTTATTTTCTCTTTGACTTCCTCTGTCCACCAAGGTGTCCTCTTTCTCTGGTTCCCAAGTCGGACTTCACCGCATGCTTCTGCAGCAGCTGTCTTTATGATATCCTTGAATTTATTCCAGAGGGTTTCCAAGTCATCAGGTCGTTCTTCTGTGTTACTCACTGCTGTAGCAATAAGCCCCTGATATCTGGTCTTAATTTCTGGCTCTCTCAGCTTGTAGGTCCTAATGCTCATTTCTCCTGCTCGTTTACTTGGTTTCTTGCGTGATGTTGGGCAGTTCCTAGGCTGAGCAACTCTTTCAGTTGTTCGTTTGATTGTTAGCAGGTAGTGATCACTTCCAATCTCTGGCCCCCTCCAGACTCTTGCATCTCGGACATATCTGAATGAGCTTCTCCGAACAATGGCATAGTCGATCACTGACTTCTCATTCTTGGTTGGTTCACATCTAGTGTATGCATGTATGCGCTTATGGGGGAACTTTGTGTTTGTAATGATCAGATTCTGCTCACTGCAGAATCTAAGGAGTCGCTTTCCATTGTCATTGAGAGTATCTTCTCCATATCTTCCGATAACTCCACCCCATCTAGCATGGTCATTTCCAACTCTGGCATTAAAATCTCCGAGCATAATAACTTCATCTAGGCAGTCATCCACTGTCCTTTGAAGCAGCTCGAAGAATTCCTCCTTGACCTCTGCTCTCTCATCCTCATTTGGCCCATACACTATGACCAGGTTGACTATGGTTTCTCCTTCTTTTAGTTTTACAACCATAATGCGCTCCGAGACAAAGTTCCATCCCTTGATACTATCTTTTTGATTTTGGGCCACAATGCAACCCACGCCCCCTTTAGCCCTTTCAGATATGGGTACACCACTGTAGAGCAACGTGTTGCCATCGAGATCCATGACTCCTTGTCCTTTTTTCTTCGTTTCCGTTATAGCCAGGATTTCTAGTTTTGCTTTCCTCATCTCTTCCACCAGCTCCTCTTCCTTCCCATTTATACTTCTTGTGTTCCAAGTTCCATAAGTCGTAGTCCGTAGTCCGTTCCAGTTCGTCGCCTTTAGAATCAGTCCGGTTTTCTCTCTTGTAGTTCGCGTAATCATGATTTAAAGCAAACAGGTGATTGGCCTGTTGTGCCTTTGCATGGTGGAGGGGCTGCCTCCTTACGGCCTCCATGCAGGCCGCCCTCCTCCTTTTTCATCCGGGCTTGGGACCGGCATTGGCGGAGTTGCGCCTCCTATCTATCGCCATAATCTTTTCTTTTTTTCTTATCTCTCATATTATTTGTCTCTTTCATTTACTTTTACAAATGGGGTGCCAGAAAAAGGGACTGCGTTATTATACTATTGAGCGTCCGATTTACGGCATCGTCACGCTCCAGTCTACCCAGTTGTAAATGGGTACATCACTATGCTCTTCTGTTAGGGAAAGAAAAGGCAGCGAGGAAGGGAACGGGTCAACACACCTCTCGATGTCGGGCCTAGTATAGTTAAGTCTTGAACACTTCACTCCCATGCGGCAGTATCTGGTATGAGACTACCTTTATCAAGTGTTTATGAGACTATTAGCCAGTTTTCTCACTGCATGTCCAATAATCCACCAACGTCTTTTCTTCAACTCTTCTTACACTGGTCTTTATTTTGTTCTTTCCATCAGTTCCAGTTGGAACACCATTTTAATTCTCCAACCTAACGTATTATAAAGGTCTGTAACTTTTTGGTTATCGTATGCGGTAGTTCACTATATTTCTATGCCATACAAGCAGACAACTGTTTTCTTTGAACATATTCAGGTTGACCTCTGAAAGTGAACGCAGAAGTAGTAGTAGAAGAAGAAGAAGAAGAAGAAGAAGAAGAAGAAGAAGAAGAAGAAGAAGAAGAAGAAGAAGAAGAAGAAGAAGAAGAAGAAGAAGAAGAAGAAGAAGAAGAAGAAAGACATATAATATCACTGCCTTAACATTACGGTATCAAATTTGTGTTTCGTGTTTGGGATCTGGTCTCCTTGGATTTTCCTACATTTTTCCTGGGGGACAAAGAATATGTGTGCTGCTTCCTCCGGGTGTTGTACAAGATGTCTAATATGAGGATGTGTATGTGGGCTAGCAACCTCATCTTGTAAAACAAATCACTTGAGAAATCACTGCTGCACGAGGGTGTAAATACTTGGTGCAAAAGGGGGGGGGGGGGGATGGCCGGCTGCAGTGGTGGTCCATGCTCCATAGGAAACGAACAGTAACATGATGATGATTGTCAAAGCACACGAATTAGGGTAAGTGGGGGGCCTAGCTCCCCTCCGCCCCCCCCACCCCCCCCCCCCCCCCCCCCACTCTTAGGGCGTTACCACTGTCCGACTTTTAACGATTCTGGAATGCAGTGTGTTTTAGCTTTCGAATTTGCTAGGTTATATTGCAGTTGTCCTGCCCACGCTTCCACCTGGCGTTTCCGACAAAACTTGCAATCAAAATAAATGTTTATTTCTGACTCTTATATGATCCAATCCATGAGTTAGAATGTAGTATTGACTTCCCCCGCGTGTTTTAAAATATCATTTTAAAATTTAAACACATGACCTCATCTCCCATGTATGGCCTGACTTCTTCCATCCCTCTTAGGAAACCTTTCAATTGCTATTGGTAACCTCGCCTGCAGATAGTGGCATCGCTAACTTGTCTACCGAGATGGGTTTCTCTGTAATAATTACACAGACAATGTCTGGACGGTAGTGAGTTAAACAATTATCACCTGTACTTTCCTGGTCCCCAGAAGGATACGTTGCGACATATAGCAGACTTCTTCTTCTACTTCTTCGTACACTCTCAGACGTCCACTTGAATGTTCTCAAAGAAAGCAGTAGTCAGTTTGAGGCTATTTGAATCCCCGTAAAGCTTTTCCACGAAAGGAGATGGCGTCGGCCATATGCACTTTCTCTGTACCACATATAAGGGGCAACTTTGAAGCAGATGTTCAGCAGTCATTTTATCAGTGCCACAGTTACACTGATCGGTAGTTCCTATCTTTAGCTTGTTGAATAGATGGTATCTCAATCTGTTGTGGCCAGTGCGGAGTCTGAAGATTACCACTTGTTCTCTTCTGTGGAGCTGGTAGTAAGCATCATTCTGTGTGTGCCCCGGATGTTCTACATTCCATTTGTTTCTGTAACTGATTCTGATAAAACTCTTTGCCTCCTCAAAAGTTATGCTTGCATCAGGCTGAGGTAGATGTGAACCTTCTTTTGCCATTCTGTCAGCCTCTTCATTGCCGGCGATATTACAATGAGATGGGATCTATTGGATCACAACACTTTTGAATCGTTGACAAAGTTTGTGGAGGACTACTCTGAGATCATCCAGGTCTGTATTATTTTGGTTTTTCAACGTTGCAATTATTGTCTGTGCATCAGTAAAGAAAGCAACTTGTCTCTCTGCCGTTTCTTCTGTCAATATAACCTCTGCTGCAGTTTTCAAGGCGTCTGCCTCTGCTCTGAAGTTGCTGGAGAATCGTCCTGTCGCCTTTTTTCTGCACCAGTGCTTAAGGTCAGAAAAGAACCCCCACCTCCATTTTCTGTTGCATTTGTTGCTGATCCATCTGTGTATGCATGGGTCCAGGTGTTGCGTGGATAATGTTTCTCTATATAGCAGACAACATCTGGTCTTCCTTTTGTATTCTGCGACACAGTTTCTGAACGCTTTTGTAGCGAACACGGCGCCTAGACGGACATTTTCACGGCTACCGTAGGAAGTCAGTCTGGTTTAACAACTTAAGCGATTACAATTAATCCTTAAGGATGGTCAATTAGCCGTGAAATAACACTATCGCAGTATGAACAGAGGTCAAACAATCTAAGGCGCGGTAATGAGCAGGTTTATGTGCGTAAAATGAGGAAATAAATGGATAGTTGCAGAGCCGGATAGAAAATTAGAAAAGGCGAACGACCAATTATGTGACAGTAATCTTGAGCGAAAGGTTATCTTCGGAAAACTCCGTTTACTCGAATTTTTGTCATTCGTTGACCATTAGTGCAGAGCAAGGGAGACAACGTACGACACTATGCTCCTCGGGGAGCTGAAGTGTGCTAGAGGAAATGAATACTTATTATTAATATTATTGTTGTGGTTGTTATTATTATGGTTATCATCATCCTTATAAGAAATGCCTTGCACCCGTAAAAGAGTAGCGTGCATCAACAAACAGATCATCTCAGGTTGAGCCTGCAGATAAGTTTGACAATCATCACATTTAAAACGTGTATTTCTCAGTCTTTCCATATTGTTCTCTTCATTCTAAAAATTCTTCTGCTACATCTTTCACTTTTCAACACTTAAAGGAGCATAACTCTTCCTGTCACGTGCCATCTGCTCAAGGTCACTCCATGTCTTCTTTATCCCCTTCATGTTTGTCTCCAGTTGTCTTCTCCTTGTGACCTTTGGCCTCCAAAAGTGCTAACAAGTTAAAAAGTTAGTTGCTTATCCTTTACAGGACGTGGCAATCAACCCCAGCTTTTATTGGCTGTTTGTGATTTTTCTAGGCAATTTTTTTCATTCAGTAGTTTGCCATTGCTTTCTGAACGGTACGGCGCTTATACCATTGTTAAAAATCCACACAAAGCGATCTGCTACCAAACCGCCCTTTTTTTTTTTTTTTTTTTTTTTTCCTCGCTTGAGGTCGCATATTTTTTCCTCGCATGAGGTCGCATTAGTACCCGCCCAAACCCGGCCCTGGTCAAGACCACATGTCCCAACACAAGAAGACCCAATGACAAACTGTGTCACTGTAGTGATCTTCTGTGTTCTCACACAAGAGACCTAATGACACATGAATGTCACTGTACCGGTCCCTGTGTCTAGACACATGATCCTAGCCAAAAGCCGGATTCTAGGCATTGGGTTGTACAGTGTAAAATACACTGTAGGTTTTCCTACCGTTTCGAACCTGGTATATCTGGATTATGAAACTGCGTTCATATCCATTAGGCCACAGACGCCGACGCTAACAAGATAAAGTTAAAATAAACCTATCATCTCTACATCCCCCATCACTCTCCCGGGTTTCCTCCCCTTAGGTCTGCAGTAGTGGTCAAACAGCGGCCAACACTCGAGAGTGACTGATGTGGGTCTTCAAAGTTGTCTACCTTTGCACAAGATTACTCTTGGCACTTAAATATACAAGTAACAAATTTAATAATCAATTTTGTTGTAACAGTTTAAAAAAAAAAGAATAATTATTTAACAAAAATGCTCATCATCAATGATGTTATGGAGATTAATATAAGAGGAAGTTTCACTTGGCAGATTTTATTTGTACACTTAGCTGCTGAGGTTACTGCTCCCGCTAGTGTTTTGGTTCTTCGCAGATAGGTGACTAGGTCGCTGGCGTCCCTGGTCAAGATTAAGAGTTGCGGCACGTTCCAAGTAGAATCAAGGATTAACTGCAAAGCTGGTACCGCGTCTCTAAGACCCGTCTGATGATGGTGTCTAGCGTCGACTTCAAGCCACTTATACCCTCACTTGTTCCAACCCTCAACTGGTACCATCAACTAGTATGGCAAAAGAAGAGAAACGAACACCCCCTGAGTATTGAGTTTCCCAACACATACTTATGTGCCCCCTCTTTTCATGTCACAATCCCATCTACCTCAGAAAATATAGATATCTGCCAATAGCTAATGATCCCTTTATCGAAATAAAGTCCTTCATTACTAAGGTATACCGTTTATAACTGCACATTGCCTTTCAAAAAATTGTCAACATCTACACTTTCTCGTCTTCATACTAAAAGACCCTACAAAAGATTAGCATTGCGTGTACCGAGCTGCCGTTTTGATTGGTTGCTTGACTTCTCGGAATTTCTGAACGGTGTAATGTTTTGAATGACGGCCGAGATAGGATTCAGACTTCATCACAGCAAGGTCCAATCAGGAATTTGGTTGTTCCTCCATTTCGAACTCCCGCCAATCGTTTCAAAACTTGCGTGTTTTGTGGGGTAATTCAAATTATTTCCACATGGAAATTCCTGCGCGTTACTGCAAAGGTTTCTTTGATCCTTAGCCGCCGACCGTCAAAGTAGTCAGTGGCCATCACGCCTAGTGGCGTCTTTAGGGTGTCACGTAGGGTTTATAGTCATTTAATTTCCTACATCTTCTTCCTATTCTTTCACATAAACTCTCTCTTTTATTATCTCTGTAATTTTTTTTTCCTGTGTATTTTGTCATCCATTCGTTTTGCGAATATTATTTTCATATAATTTGCAAACTTTACCTTTTTCCTTTCTCTAAAACTGAGAATCGCGCTAGGACGATATTACGTAGATGTCAGGGCTGCAGGGCGTCAGAAGGCGTGATAAGTCGGTTCGCTGAACACAGGACGTAGCAAATCGTCTACATTCTCACCGAGCGCGCGAGCTTCTTCTCGGCATTAGTCCCGGTGAGGTGTGATACTTTACATCTGCACCGGTCAGTATCCAGACATTTGGCTGGAAAATCCCAAACTGACACGGCGCTCACTTGGGCCATGGTCAGCTGTAGTGTGAAAACTGCCCTACAATGGAGTCATCTGGGATTCAGGGTGAACAGTGACACGCGTTAAGCGACGTGTTGGGAGTAAATCGCTTAATTCATTTTAATCTATTTCATTCTCGCTCATAGACTCCACAGTAGATAGGTCGCTCGAAAAACAGAATAGCTGTTAGCGAAGATCTCAGTTTGTTTCGGCAATTTGTCGAACTTCTAGACTTCCAGAAATATTTTCAGCATTTTTATTCTTAAGTTGTGCGACTACCTGTAATTCTGTGGTTGAGGTAATTAATATGATAGATATATAGATTTTGTGAGTGTTAAAGTGTTAAATCGCTTAATTCATTTAAATCTATTTCTTTAGCGCAGAAGAGAAATAAAGTGGTAGGCTATTATATTTTCTAGGGAAGCATTCAGTGGAAAGCAGACTAAAAATTAAATCTCTAGCTTATAACGGCAATTGTAGCTATTTATGAATTTAATTTAACTGCTAATACTCAGTCGAGTGTATTTTTCTAAACTAACGTATAAACTCTAGAATCCAGCCTCATGAATGATGACAGAATACGCACGTGTTCTTAATTTATGAGGATTGCTGATTTTTAAATATAACTTACGTCACGGGAAGTTTAAATGATAAGCAAAGCTCTCTGCTTGCCAGTTTAAATGTAAGTTTTAACCAGTACAGATTCTGTTTATTATATTATATGTGTTATTTTTCCTCCACACAGTGAAAGTTTTGGGGTGACCCTAACTTTACCAGCACCTAGTAGTAGTTTCCATACTTGTGAAGAAATAGACAGTCCTTATTTTGAACCACGTGGGTTTTTCTCAAGTAACACTGATCTGACGGTGCAAGTTAGACAGAAATACTAATATCCCTATAACGGGTTTTCAAAGACTGTAATGATAAATACTGGACCTTGGAGCCAGCACTTAATTTCTTCTAGAAACTCTATATAATTTGCTGCCTGGTGGCGTGAATATTAACAATCATTTCCCGACTAGATTATATCTTGTGGACAAATCTGTGGTGTGACTAAAGTGAATCCTATACTGAGGGAAGGCACCGACCTGACATTCATCATTTTTTTGAAACCTACGCTATTGACCCTGTGCTCTGATAACTCCCGCGCCTGGAATAATTGTTAGGTGACGTAATCAGACATTTGAACAAATTTGCATACCCAAGTAGTCGTTCCCGGAGACTCCAAGTTAAATACGTCTTTTGGAACTGGGGACTTCTTGGCAGAAGACTGCATTTTTTGAGTCTGTGTGAAAATCTAAGATCAATGTGTTCCAAGAGGCAGCGAGCCAAGTCGTGAGTACCTGAATGAGAAGCCATGGCGGAATGAATGAGTGTACACTGGTCTGAGTGGTATTTTCACTATTATATCTTTGACACCCTGTTGCTGTCCTAATTTTTTTTTCCCAATCTGCATAATCTGTTGCTAAGGCTAGAGTTCTTGTGTTTTTGTCTTAGGTTAAATCAGATTTTTTCGAACTCTGTGCATATAATTACGAGATAAAACAAAGAAAAACTCTTAGACTCAAACCCTATGTATCTGTGACTCTGGCGCCATCATCTGTTCTCTTAACGGGGCCGGGCTAAACCTAGAGTTAACACTATAACGGGGCTATCATCCTTGCAACATTTCCTTGATTTTTTTATGACTATGTGTATATGTATTTTCCTTGATGTACTTTCTTTGATGTTGTGAGCCGATTTTTCCTGATAATAAAATCGCTCTTGAACTTAATAATCGTGTTTGGTCAGCTCGTTCTAGATAATATATATATATCATTGTTATAGTTTTCCCACGTCTGTGTGTTTACCTGTCGTCACGTGTATGTGCGTGCCTGTGAGTGATAGAAATATACGTAATATGTATATTGGTGTAGTCTGTCTGACGCTGTAACAACTGTTGTAGAAGATAGGTGAGAGAGAGAAGAATTCTTTTCGCTTTCAGAGACAGCCACTATATCAAAATCTATCATCTCACGTGTGTGGAAATTCTATTACCTTTCACTAACTCTCACTGAGTCTATCACCTATTCAAACCTATTCAGAAGGGACCAAACCTAGTCTTAATTCTCTTATCGGAAATCTACGACAAATGGGGACTCGTTTCCGGTCTTTGAACTTAGAATAGGAAGACGAGTACGACAAACGTGGACTCGTCTATCTGGATTTTGAACTTAAGATTCTGTATTCTGATATAGAGTAAGAGTGTGATGTCTTGTGAGTTGTTATATCTTTAAATAATTACCCCCTAGACTAGCGATCTGTTTACGGGCGTGCTGACCACACAAACTAATAAGTTTTTTTTTCCACAGCATCTTTGAATAATATACATTTTGGTTACAGGTTGATTTTGTCGGGATATATGTTAACTGCTGATTGTAATACTAAATGCTGGTAAAGTGGTGAGTGTATAACATTCACTGGGTACTGAGGCAGAACGGCGTTTGAACTAAGTTAAGGAGTGTGTTTCGGACTTTTTGTCCAGATTAATTCCCTCCCTTACCCGATCTGACTTCAGGGGCGAACTTATAGTGGATTTTTAAAAATTAAGGGATTATTTTTCTCTTTAATTTTTGCAATATTCTTTTGCTTTTCCACTGTAGCAACTTATTTTTCAGTTGTAATCTTAACTACCATTTATTTGGCGTAGTCGTGTTTTGCATTGAGTGCTTTATTGCCGATAATAGCAGCGATAGTTAGATTTTACTTTGGAGGAGGTATCCCAGGGTTAAGGATATCATCTTTTGAATTTTTGGTTTTTTTTTTTTCTCGTAAGTGGTAGGAACCAGGTTATTCTTTTTCCTATTTGCTATCTCCACGTGTCTCAGTCACTGACATAATATGGCCGAGAGGGCAAAGCTTAGACAACTCCTCAGGGACGAAGCGAGAGAGGAGGGACTGGAAGGAGAAGAAGCGAAAGCTTTTGTCAGGGACGAACTTGAGAGATATGATGCGGAGAGGAAAGAAGAAGAACTAAGGAGGAAAGAAGAAGCAGCGGAGAGGAAGGAAGCGGAAGACCGGCTATTACAGCAGAAGAAGATGGATGAAGAAATGGAAATTCGCAGGATGCAGCATGAGGAAAGAGAGAAGGAAAGACAGCAGGAGGAAAGAGAGAAGGAGAGACAGCATTTGGAAAGAGAAAATGAGCAACGACGACAGCATGAGTTGGCTCTTAAGGCTCTAGAAGTCCAAAGTCTTGGCGCTGCCTCTACCTCCAGCAATGGAGAGTCTTCTCCTCATTCTTCCTTAACTGATCCTGCTAACACTCAATCTCTTCAACTAAATGCTATGTCTTTCACCCTTGAGTCTTTCCCTTGTCCAAATGAGAAGATTGACACTTGGCTAGAAAAATTTGAGAAAATTGCAAGTCTGTACGGTTTAGAGAGGTCGCGTTGGAACATGAAACTTTCCCAGGCCCTAAAAGGTTCTGCTTATGATGTTTATTCTAAGCTGGAAAGTAGCCAACAAGACGACTACGATGTGTTGAAGAAAGCGTTACTGGAGCGCTTTGAAATGAACGCTCGCAAGTTTTTGCAACTGTTTCGCAACAGCCGGAAAGAGAATTCTGAAACTTTTCACCAGTTCTCATCTCGTCTTAAGGGATATCTAACAAAGTGCCTTGAGCTTTCGCAGCTCCCCTCTACCTATGAAGGTCTTGAGGAACTTGTTCTAACTGAACAAATAAAGAACACTTTGTCTGCTGATACCCGGAGATTTCTCGCTGAGCAGGGGGCAGAAAAACTTGAAGACATTTTGGAAAAGTCTGAGCGTTATCACAATGCGCTGGCTGAACTACCGGCCACAAAGCGGAAACCGACAGAGGAGCATTTTCGAAAACATAACCTAGAGCAATCTTCTCAGGCTTCTAACCTAAATAACCACAGAGAAACTGGACCTCAAAACCCCCCTCCTGAAAAATCCAAGTTCTACAAGAACAAGTACCCCAACCACCCCAAACAGTCTGATCAACCCGACCGCCCTACATGGCAGCGCAGCCAGAAAGGACAAGGTGGCAAAGGGAGAACCCCTGAGCACGGGACATATGATCAGACCGAGCACACCGAGCCAAAACGCATCGGATGCTTATTAACAGTCTCGCAAGGCGGAATTATTGACAGTGATTCCCAACCTCTTGGGGATAGACCCTCAACGCGAGGTATTGTTACTTTGAACGGTTCTCAAACTTCTTGCTTATTTGACACGGGGCTTTCTTATGATTGCATTGTTGCCAGAAAGCTGGTTAAACCCGGTCAAGAGACAGGAGAGACCGTCAAACTTTGTGGAGTTCGTAAGAGTGATGCACCTACAGCGCTTCCCATCGCATTGGTGGAGATACACTCTGACTTTGTCAGAGGTGTGATCAAAGCGGCTGTTATGGATGATCCCATCTACCCAGTCATACTTGGCGGGAGATACGTGTGTATTGGGAAACCGGAAGAGCCGATTGTGGCAGCAGTAACTACAAGAGGGCAAACCAAGAAGGAACGGGAGCCTGCGCCTAATTTGTTACCTATGGAACTTAAAGAAGCGCAACAAAAGGATCCTACTTTGGCACCCTGCTTTAGGAAACTGCCCATGGCGAAGGAACCCAAACAGCACGGGGACATTTTTTCTGAGGATGGCGTACTTTATCGGAGAACGGGCAAGCCTGACCAAGGTTACAACCAGCTCCTAGTACCGAAACAGTACAGAAGCCAAATCCTAGAAATGGGGCACTCTCTTCCCTTTAGCGGACATATGGGACAGAACGCCACAAACCAACGTATAACCACTCATTATTGGTGGCCAGGAGTAAATACTGATATTATCAGATATGTGAAATCCTGTGCCCAGTGCCAACGTGTGCCACCCAAGCAACGGGCACCCCCAGTTTCTTTGGGTGAAATGCCAATAGTGGGTACACCATTCGAACGGGTTGTGATCGACATTTTAGGGCCTTTCGAAAGGACTAAAAGAAGGAACAGGTTCATCCTGACCTTAGTCGATACATGCACTTTATGGGCAGAAGCTATCCCGCTAACATGCGCAGATGCCAAGCATGTCGCAGAAGCCCTCGTGCAGATTTTCACTCGGTTGGGATTCCCTCAGCAAGTGTTGACGGATAATGGATCTCCATACCGAAACCTGTTGATGGATGAGATCGTTAAGATCTTGAGGACCCAACACATCCACACTAAGCCATATACTCCGGCGGGAAATGGGCTCGTGGAACGTGCTAATGGAAACCTCACCATGATGCTAAGTAAGCTGGCACAAGTGAAACCTGAAGATTGGGATCTCTGTATTCCTGCAGCATTATTTGGCTACAGAGAATCTCCTCATACTTCCACAGGATTTCCGCCAGCTACACTCTTATTTGGCAGACCCATTAAGGGCCCGCTTGAAGCCTTACTTCAGTCTCTGACAGACGAGAAGGCGGATGAGACAGTCGTCTCAGCAAGTAAATATGTGTCGGTTTTAAAGGAAAGGTTGAAACTAGGGTGGGACCTAGCAACGACTAACTTTAAGCGAGCTCGCACAAAGCACGCTAACCGATACAGGAAAGTCGCGGAAGAGAGAGAACTGGAAGCAGGAGAGAAAGTTTTGGTGTTACTCCCTACTGAGAACAACCAACTGAAGATCGGATGGCAAGGGCCGTTTACCGTCCTGAAAAAGATTTCTAAGGCTAACTACCAGATCTCTATTGAAGGAAAGGAGAAGGTTTTCCATTTAAATCTCTTAAAGAGATACTTGGAAAAACCAGTGCCAACCTCCGACCATCTCCTGACGATCGCCAAAACTGACGAAGATGATGATAGTGGCAGGGATATTCCACCGCTATCACAGGAAATCTTTCAAAAATGTCAGAAGCGGCGACGCTCTTTCAAGCGCGCATATGAGACATTCCAGGGGAAGGAAACTTTGAGGAGTGGACTTGAGTAGGAATTGGACAGAGATGGAGGGGGAAGAGGAGAGGGAAGAAGACAGACACCCCGAAGCTACGGTTATAGGAAATTAAACTCCATAACGTAGACATGGAGTGCTTCCATATCTTAAAGGGGGGAGGCTCTGTCACGTAGGGTTTATAGTCATTTAATTTCCTACATCTTCTTCCTATTCTTTCACATAAATTCTCTCTTTTATTATCTCTGTAATTTTTTTTTCCTGTGTATTTTGTCATCCATTCGTTTTGCGAATATTATTTTCATATAATTTGCAAACTTTACCTTTTTCCTTTCTCTAAAACTGAGAATCGCGCTAGGACGATATTACGTAGATGTCAGGGCTGCAGGGCGTCAGAAGGCGTGATAAGTCGGTTCGCTGAACACAGGACGTAGCAAATCGTCTACATTCTCACCGAGCGCGCGAGCTTCTTCTCGGCATTAGTCCCGGTGAGGTGTGATACTTTACATCTGCACCGGTCAGTATCCAGACATTTGGCTGGAAAATCCCAAACTGACACGGCGCTCACTTGGGCCATGGTCAGCTGTAGTGTGAAAACTGCCCTACAATGGAGTCAGGCTGTCTGGGATTTGAAACTGACACGCGTACATCGTGGTCAGTAGGTGACAGTTACGACACGCGTTAAGCGGACGTAAATGTTGGGAGTAGGGGAGATAATTTCGCTTGGCGAAATAAGTTTGGGCCCTTTGTCTGATTTTAAGATATTGGCCAAGTTTGAAACTTTAATTTCATTCTCGCTCATAGACTCCACAGTAGATAGGTCGCTCGAAAAACAGAATAGCTGTTAGCGAAGATCTCAGTTTGTTTCGGCAATTTGTCGAACTTCTAGACTTCCAGAAATATTTTCAGCATTTTTATTCTTAAGTTGTGCGACTACCTGTAATTCTGTGGTTGAGGTAATTAATATGATAGATATATAGATTTTGTGAGTGTTAAAGTGTTAAATCGCTTAATTCATTTAAATCTATTTCTTTAGCGCAGAAGAGAAATAAAGTGGTAGGCTATTATATTTTCTAGGGAAGCATTCAGTGGAAAGCAGACTAAAAATTAAATCTCTAGCTTATAACGGCAATTGTAGCTATTTATGAATTTAATTTAACTGCTAATACTCAGTCGAGTGTATTTTTCTAAACTAACGTATAAACTCTAGAATCCAGCCTCATGAATGGTGACAGAATACGCACGTGTTCTTAATTTATGAGGATTGCTGATATTTAAATATAACTTACGTCACGGGAAGTTTAAATGATAAGCAAAGCTCTCTGCTTGCCAGTTTAAATGTAAGTTTTAACCAGTACAGATTCTGTTTATTATATTATATGTGTTATTTTTCCTCCACACAGTGAAAGTTTTGGGGTGACCCTAACTTTACCAGCACCTAGTAGTAGTTTCCATACTTGTGAAGAAATAGACAGTCCTTATTTTGAACCACGTGGGTTTTTCTCAAGTAACACTGATCTGACGGTGCAAGTTAGACAGAAATACTAATATCCCTATAACGGGTTTTCAAAGACTGTAATGATAAATACTGGACCTTGGAGCCAGCACTTAATTTCTTCTAGAAACTCTATATAATTTGCTGCCTGGTGGCGTGAATATTAACAATCATTTCCCGACTAGATTATATCTTGTGGACAAATCTGTGGTGTGACTAAAGTGAATCCTATACTGAGGGAAGGCACCGACCTGACATTCATCATTTTTTTGAAACCTACGCTATTGACCCTGTGCTCTGATAACTCCCGCGCCTGGAATAATTGTTAGGTGACGTAATCAGACATTTGAACAAATTTGCATACCCAAGTAGTCGTTCCCGGAGACTCCAAGTTAAATACGTCTTTTGGAACTGGGGACTTCTTGGCAGAAGACTGCATTTTTTGAGTCTGTGTGAAAATCTAAGATCAATGTGTTCCAAGAGGCAGCGAGCCAAGTCGTGAGTACCTGAATGAGAAGCCATGGCGGAATGAATGAGTGTACACTGGTCTGAGTGGTATTTTCACTATTATATCTTTGACACCCTGTTGCTGTCCTAATTTTTTTTTCCCAATCTGCATAATCTGTTGCTAAGGCTAGAGTTCTTGTGTTTTTGTCTTAGGTTAAATCAGATTTTTTCGAACTCTGTGCATATAATTACGAGATAAAACAAAGAAAAACTCTTAGACTCAAACCCTATGTATCTGTGACTCTGGCGCCATCATCTGTTCTCTTAACGGGGCCGGGCTAAACCTAGAGTTAACACTATAACGGGGCTATCATCCTTGCAACATTTCCTTGATTTTTTTATGACTATGTGTATATGTATTTTCCTTGATGTACTTTCTTTGATGTTGTGAGCCGATTTTTCCTGATAATAAAATCGCTCTTGAACTTAATAATCGTGTTTGGTCAGCTCGTTCTAGATAATATATATATCATTGTTATAGTTTTCCCACGTCTGTGTGTTTACCTGTCGTCACGTGTATGTGCGTGCCTGTGAGTGATAGAAATATACGTAATATGTATATTGGTGTAGTCTGTCTGACGCTGTAACAACTGTTGTAGAAGATAGGTGAGAGAGAGAAGAATTCTTTTCGCTTTCAGAGACAGCCACTATATCAAAATCTATCATCTCACGTGTGTGGAAATTCTATTACCTTTCACTAACTCTCACTGAGTCTATCACCTATTCAAACCTATTCAGAAGGGACCAAACCTAGTCTTAATTCTCCTATCGGAAATCTACGACATAGGGCAACAACAAATTGATTCCACTTTGCTCGGTCGGTGGCCATCCTTCGTACAGTGCCCCAACTCTGGTTCATTCTTTGCATCTCAGCCTCCACAGTCCTCCGCCAGGTTGTTTTTGGTCGGCCTCTCTTTCATTTTTCTTCAGGGGTCCAAAGCATAGCTGTTCTTGTGATGGAATCGGGGTCTCTTCTGAGGACATGGCCAACCCAGCTCCAGCGTCTGCCAGCTATGATGGTGTGCATGTCCTATTGCTTGCTACGAGTAAGCAGATCTTGGTTAGTGATGGTATTTGGCCAAAAGATTCGGTGAATTTTTCTTAGGCATGTTCTGCAAAGGTCGTATCTCCCAAATATGGAATGATAACATCCGATCCTCTCTCGGCAATGTTTTCTCAAATACAACATCTTACTTTCATCTAAAGTAATGTCTTTGTATTAAGGTGTACAGGAAATGATTATGTAATTCGTTTCCGCCGAGTGCATGCCGACCGGTCGATAATTTATCGCAGGGCACTCCTAAGTAAACATGTCACGCGGACATTATATGAAAATTGACCAGGCACATCTTGGTTTTACCTGCGTCTTAATCTTAGCAAACTTGTTGCGAACCGGAGGTGACGTACTGGAAATTTGAGTGCTAGAACCTGTATGGGTCATAAAGGGCAGATAATATTAACAATTTTGAAAGAAAACAATTATTGTTGACTTAAATGAAATGACTTTTTTTCTTTTTTGTTTACAAAAAAAAAATCGTGACCTCGCGGTCGTCCGCGGTCAAATCAACAAAAGCTGGTTGGCGAAGCCAGTGTCTGGTGTGGATGGCTTATTTGTGAGATGTGACAGCGGACCTCGAGACGATAAAAGTGTTATTTTTTTTCCTTCTGGAATTTGCTGTTTGGTTTGCTCGTCAGGTTTAGGAAAATTTACGAAACATCTATTTGCTGTTTGGTTTGCTCGTCAGGTTTAGGAACATTCACGAAACATCTAGTTGCTGTTTGGTTTGCTCGTCAGGTTTAGGAAAATTCACGAAACATCTAGTAGCTGTTTGGTTTGCTCGTCAGTTTTAGGAAAATTCACGAAACATCTAGTTGCTGTTTCTGTGCGTGACAATACATACATTTGGGCAGGAGGCTGAAGGATGTAGTTCGGTATGACGTAGGAAACAGGAATACAAAATGATTTTATGGGATTTACTTTCTTCTATTGGATCTTCTGTCCGATAAACCGTAATCATGCAAGATAGATGTAAAACAAAAATAATCGATGAGAGATCGATAGATCTAAAAATACACAGGATGAAGACAGAGACAACGAGAATAAATGCAAGAAAGAATAACAAGATCGCACTCCAAGAAACACCCCGACATGATGTGTTGTCATACATATATCATGGCGGCAATACAGACAAAAATTGGCGGGACAACACTGATTTTAAAATAAGAATGTTGTTCGTCCATCACGGGTGATGAAGACCACTCTGTTCATCCAATTATTTAGGAATATGTTAGGTTAGTCTATGGGTACGAAGGTGATTGATGAGCCAGATGCGGGCCTGGAAAGATCTCGGACAGTGTGGGCAGGGAATGTTTGCTTCATGTGAAGGTTTTATTACACGGTCATTTCTAGCTTGTCTCCTCTGTTCCGCTGCTGCTCTTCTGGATGATTCGCATGCCGCTGCACCTTTACGAAGAGATGTGCGCCAAGCAGTTCGGTCTTGCGCAGCAGCTTCCCATGTGTCTGGGTTTATGTCAAAGGTTTTCAATGACGTCTTTAACGTGTCTTTGAAGCGCTTCTTTTGGCCACCATGGGAACGTTTACCCTTCTGTATCTCACCATAAAAGAGTATCTTTGGCAGTCGATGGTCTGGCATGCGGACTACATGACCTGCCCAGCGAATCTGTGACTGCATCAGAATAGTATCAATACTAGGGATACCAGCTCTGTCAAGAACGGCGGTATCCGGGATCTTGTCTTGCCATTTGATGTTCATTATCTTCCTGAGACAGACTGTATGGAAGTGGTTTAGCTTCTTTACGTGGCGCCTGTATATAGTCCATGTTTCACTTGCATATAGCAGCACTGGAAGCACCGCAGCTCTGTACACCTTCAGCTTTGTCTGTAGACTAATGCCACTTCGATGCCAAACGTTGGTGTATAATCTGCTAAATGTGCTGCTGGCTTTGGAGATCCTGGTGTTCACCTCATCATCAATGACAATGTTCTGGGATAGTGTGCTACCAAGGTATGTGAATCTGTTCACAACATTCAGTTTCTCACCATTAACCTTGATGATTGGCTCAGTATAAACTGTGCCAGGAGCTGGTTGGTACATGATTTCTGTTTTCTTCGTGTTGATGGTAAGCCCAAAGTTGGCGCAGGCTTCGGAGAATCTATCCACACTATGCTGCAGATCAGCCTCTGAGCCAGCATTGAGGGCACAATCATCAGCAAACAGAAGATCTCTGATGGTGTGTGATTTGACCTTGGTTTTTGCTTGAAGCCTCCTAAGGTTAAACAATTTTCCATCAATACGATAACTAATGTCGATTCCTGTGTCCCCGTCTCTAAAAGCATCAGTCAGCATAGCAGAAAACATGATACTGAACAGAGTCGGTGCAAGTACGCACCCTTGTTTAACTCCATTTGAGACGGGGAAAGGCTCTGATAGCTCACCGTTTTCCTGAACTCTAGCCTGCATTCCATCATGCAGTTGCTGCACTATTGTGATAAATTTCTTTGGGCAGCCATATTTTGCCATGATCTTCCATAGACCCTCTCTACTGACCGTGTCGAACGCCTTTGTCAAGTCGATGAACGCTGTGTACAGGTCACAGTGCTGTTCTTGGCATTTTTCTTGTAGCTGTCTTGCAGCGAACACCATATCTGTGGTTCCACGTTCTTTCCGGAATCCACACTGACTTTCAGGTAAAAGACTTTTGTCAAGATGAGCCGTAAGGCGATTCAAAAGGATTCTAGCGAATATCTTCCCAGCGATTGATAAAAGAGAGATGCCTCGATGATTGTTACAGTCTTGGCGATTACCTTTACGTTTATATAGATGTATAATTGACGCATCTTTGAGATCGTGTGGGATGGTTTCACTCTGCCACATTTGCTGGAAGATCATGTGAAGTTTCTCTATCAGAATTGCACCGCCATCTTTATAAACCTCAACAGGAATTGAATCGGAGCCGGGGGTCTTTCCACTAAACAGTTGACTAATCGCTTTCTTAGTTTCCTCCAGAGTTGGTACATCATCTAATGCTTCATTTATAGGAATTTGGGGCAGGCGGATGATGGCTTCGTCGTTAATAGATGATGGCTGGTTCAGAATATTATTAAAATGTTCAGCCCAGCGTTGGAGCATTTTTTCCTTGTCTGTAATTAGTGTTTTTCCATCTGCATTAAGGAGGGGAAATGATCCTGATGATGTTGGACCATAGACCGCTTTGAGTGCAAGGTAAAAATTTTTCAAGTCATGGCTGTCAGCAAAGCCTTGGAGCTCATCTGCTTTATTACTCAGCCATGAATCCCGCATCTGGCGTAGTTTATGTTGGACGATTCTACGCATGTTGTTGAAAGCGTCTTTCTTGGATGTAGATTTTGGATCATTTAAATATGCTTTATGGAGATGGTGTTTCTCAGCCAACATCTTCTTTATATCATCTGAGTTCCCATCTAACCAGTCATTTTGTTTCTTGATGGCGGGACCCAGGACCTCTGTAGCAGTGTTGTACATCTGCTCACTTAGGGCTGCCCAATTTGTTTCCACACTTTGGCCGTCTAGAGAGATAGATTTGAGACGGTCTTCTAAGGTGTCAGTAAATGACTGTTTGATTTTTGTCTTCTTTAGTTTGGTGACATCCAGCCTCTTTTGAGTTTTCTTCCCCTGAGGGCGCCTGGCTGGTTGGATACGAATTTTAAGTTTAGATACAATGAGGTGATGATCAGTCCAACATTCGGCACCACACATGGACTTGGTCACCTGGACATCTTGCCTGTCCTTCTTCCTAACAATTACATAGTCAATTAAGTGCCAATGCTTTGAGCGAGGGTGCATCCAGGAGGTCCTGTTGCGGGTAGGAAGTCGAAAAATGGTGTTGGTGACAAGGAGGTCATGTTCTGCGCAAGTCTGGAGGAGAAGAAGTCCATTGCTGTTACAGCGACCCACGCCGTACCTTCCAATAGTGCCATTCCAGGAGATGTTATCTGAGCCTACTCTTGCATTAAAGTCACCAAGAATGATGAGCTTATCTGCTTTAGGAACTGATGCGATGACTGCATGTAGTTCTTCGTAAAACTTATCTTTGACGTCATCCTGGTTTGTCATAGTTGGTGCATGCGCGCTAATGATGGTGGCATGTTTTCTTCCATAGAACAGGGGGATCTTGACCGTCATCAGTCGGTCATTTATTCCCTTTGGGGGCCCCGCTAACTTGCTGACAATTGCTGTTTTGATTGCAAATCCAACCCCTGCTTCTCGTCTTTCTTCAGTTCCTCTTCCGCTCCAAAAGAATGTATAACCTGCACCCTTTTCGCAAAGTTGGCCCTCACCTGCAAGTCGAGTTTCACTCAGTGCTGCTATGTCAATGTTGTACCTGGCCAGTTCTCTCCCAATCAGGGCAGTTCGTCTCTCAGGTCTGTTTGCTTTAAAGTCTTTGTCAAGGAGAGTGCGCACATTCCATGCGCCTAGAATAAGGGGAAAAAATCTGTCCTTTCTTTTTCTTATATGTCGCCCGCCGAAGTAGGGTACCCACCAACCGCGGTAAGCTGGTTAGGTAATGGTGGAGCAGGCAATGTTTAGGGCACCTTTTCTAGCCCCTTCCTCATGCCATGGAGGTGAGCAGTGCTTTCCTAAAGAGGGCTGCTCAGTCACTAAGGGGGCTGCCGAATCCCACTGCTGCTCCGATCAGTGGAAGACGACCATATGGCCTGAGCCGCCTGTGTGTAGGTCTGCGACTACGACTGCCAGCGTACCCACGCCTGCCGCTTCGCCGCTCGCCCATCGCCACAGGACTTGTTGTGAGTGGATGGATGAATGGATGAAAGAGTAACTTGCGCGGTGATTTGGATTAAAGTGAGGAAGAGTTGCGCAATTCGTCGACCTCACTCTCTCGCCTTGGTCCATCTCAATCCAGTGGCAAGACAAGTCAAGACGACTGGAGATGAAGTCAGGTGCAGTGGATGACCAGGGCTTTCTACGTGCCTCGCCGTGCTCCTTACGCTCCACAGCGCGTTGCTGGTAATCGCCGTCATGCCCGTTGAACCAACAGGTGGTTTCTTCCGCACAGTCTATCGAATCCAGTCTTCGCATGCATGGGTAGGCAGACCCTAACTCACCGAAGGTTTATAACCATTCGGCTACCCTCACCTAGTTTAGCCGGCCTGTCAAAGCCGTTGCCCGGGGGGTGGCCGCTGTCGCATGCTGACAGCTACGAGGATAAGAATACAATACGATAAGAATACAAAATGCTAGAGAAGCTTTAATTGAATTTGAGAATATGGAGATCAAGAGAAACCAAGCCCAACACAAAAATCAGAATCTTCGACTCAAATGTCAATGCAGACCTATTGAATGGCTGTGAAACGTGGAGAAGAACAACCAAACAGCTGCAGACTTTTATAAATAGGTGCTTGCGGAGATTAAAAGAATTGAAGTGGTATGGTAAGATCACGAATGTAGAACTAATGACAAGAACCAGACAAGTGACAACGGAACAACAGATGACACGAAGACGCTTGCGATGTGAAGGATACACATTAAGGAAACCTGTTGATAGCATTACAAGGCAGTCCTTTTCCTAGAATCCCTGGGTAAAAGAGGCAGAGGTAGAAAAACGTGAGGACGGCAAACCATAAGTCAGAAAAGTTCAGGACTGTCACAGATGGAAATAGTGCAGCAGTGATCGTTTGCCCCTCCCCATCTAGTTTATTTTTTGCTACATGAACGAAGGATTCACTAGTGCAATTAACACGTGAGCCGTTTGGCAATTAAGCACGGTGGAACAGAAAGAGCGCGGAGCATGGTGTAATAGATTCTTTGATCAGGGGCGATGTTAAGTCTGAGACGGACCTTGAATTGTAAAACTTTCAGGGGAATTAATTGCGTAGCTGATATTCGGCATGGCAGAGATGATGAAAGTCAAGCCAGATGTTGTCGGCGGCAGAGGTGGTAAAATTACCTTTGATTCAAGAATCGAACGGCAAATGGGCTCGGGTCTGGCAGTAGGTGTGACTTTCGCATTAAAGAGCAATAGAACGGAATTTACAGATATATACCATGTCTTTCCAATAGCCATGATAAGTTGCTCGATATCTTAGATTTCTCGTACACTCTGGTGTTACAACTCCTGCACCTAGTTGCCCACTATCACTCTTGGATCAATCAGTGTAGACAGCCAGACTTTGTTTTGTTAGTTGATCTATGAACTTTCTATTTATCATTTTGGCTTCCTTATCTTCTATGTTTTGTTTGATCTTTTCAGTAAGTGAGTAGTCTATGATTGGTGTTTTTAGTTCTAAGGTTGTATTTGCTTCTATATTTATTACTATTTTCTATTGTGTTTGACAGTTCTTTGAACTGCGTTAGAACTTCTATAGTTCTCCACCATGTTGGATATCTATCTTCATTTAGGGGGACGTTCCATACACTTGGTTGGTTTTTGATAAATGCTTTATGTGCTTGGTGGGTCACTTCTTGTGCTACTTTACTCCAATAATTTAATCTTAGTTCTTTCCGTCTTAGACCAAGGGGCGGTATGCCAAGAGCTAATTCTAGTGCTTCTACTGGTGTTGATTTAATGCACCTGTAATGGTTATCATGGCTGCATTTTGAATTCTGTCTAGTTTCGCTTTGTTAGAAGCTGCAGCTGAGTCATAGACTATGCTGGCATAATCCAGTTTCCCCCTTATGAAAGACTTGTAGAACATAAGCATTATTTTATTGCTGGGCCCCCATCCATTACCTTTTACTATCCTTAGCATATTTAGGGCGGGCACAATGGGCTAATCACCTGTTTGCCTAGTCACTTCGATTACATGTCCTGCCCATGGGCCTTGTGCACTTGGGTCCCCTCTACACTTCGTTTCACGGGGTAGAAGAGGTTCCGATTATGAGATGAGATGAATATATTTAGGGGTGCCCTACAGCTTTCTATTAAATTGTCTATATGTTTATTCCAATTTAGTTATTTATCTAAAGTTATGCCCAGAAATCTTGTTGTTGAGGAGGTACATATTTTCTGTCCTTTAGTGGTTATATTGATTTTGTTATTTTTCTTTAAATTTCCTTTGCTGAATATCATACCTACTGTTTTGTTTACATTAATTTGGAAGCTCCAACTTTTCATCGACTCTGAAACTTTGTCTATTTGATTTTGAAGTTTTTTGTAAACATGGTCCAAGTTTTTTCCAGATCGCCAAATGGCACAGTCATCTGCAAATTGTGATACTGCATTCTTAATGTCGTTAAAGTCATCTGCTAAATCATTTACAGCTATAGTGAAAATTGAAGGTGAAATCACTGATCCCTGAGGAATCCCATTCTGTTGTTCATATATTTCTGACCTATCATTGTTCACCTGTACAGCAAAATACCTGTCCTGTAAAATGTTTTCTAGATACCTATAGATTTTACCAGTAATGCCAATCATTTTCATTTTGTAAAGATCTCCATTTCTCCAGCATTCATCGTATGGTCTAGCGACATCCAAAAAGACCGCCACTGTTTTCTCTTTCCTCTTGAACCCTAGCTTTACATCGTGTTCTAATCTTACAAGCTGGTCTAATGTACTTCTGTCTGCTCTTAACCCTGACTGGTTTGGGCTTTATAACTGATTTTTTTTTTCAGGTAGAATTTAACTCTTTTGTTAACAACAGTTTCCAGTATTTTACCTAGTTGTGATGTTAAGGAGATAGGCCTATATGAACTTACATCATGGGCTTCCTTATTGAGTTTTAGGATGGGTACTATCAAAGCTACTTTCCATGCTTTTGGTATCCTTCCTAAGCTCCAGATTTTGTTATAGAGGGAAGTTATTTTGTTTATAGTTTTTTTGGGTACTTTCTTAAGGATTTCATAACTAAGTATATCATGCCCTGAGGCAGTATTAGATTTCTCTTTTATTGCACTAGTTACTTCTTCCTCTGTTATATCAGCATCTAAATAGTTTGTTTCATCTATCTGGTCTGGTAGTACTTTTAAAAACTGTATCCTAAGTCTTTCTCTTCTCTCATTTTCTTCCTGTCCAAGACTACTTTTTGCACTGACTTTATAGAAATACTCGGCAAGGGCATTAGCTTCTTCTTTATCTGTTTCTGCTCTCTT
Source organism: Oreohelix idahoensis (assembly GCA_024509875.1). Lineage (NCBI taxonomy): Eukaryota > Metazoa > Mollusca > Gastropoda > Stylommatophora > Oreohelicidae > Oreohelix > Oreohelix idahoensis. Next base: position 38,798 of record JAMPIV010002832.1, on the reverse strand, counting down.
TGGTAGTTTGATTGTTGGCATTATTGTTTTCTTATTGTTCCCTTTGATTGCCTTAAGCTTTTTCCATACTTCTTTAATTTGAGTGCTAGGTTTAAGTGACTGACAAAACTCCTTCCAGTTAGTTTCTTTGGCTTTTAATATTATTCTGTTAGATTCATTCCTAATATGTTTATACTCATCATAGTTTTCTTCTGTTCTGTTATTTCTATATTTTTGTAAGGCCCTTTTTCTTCTCTCATGAATTTCTGCACAGCTTTTATTCCACCAGGCAACTGGTTCTTTATTCCACTGAGTTTTTCTTTTCTTATTAATGTTATTTATTGGTTTTAGGTGCTGTGGCATATTTTTATTTGGTATATATTTTATTGCTATTTTAAGAATTTAACTAGTCAGTGTTTCCGCAAACAAGTCAGTATCATCTGATTCCATGTCTTTATATTCCATCACCTCCATCTCTGATTGGAGGGCTTCCCAGTTTGCTTTTTTATAGTTGAAAGTCGGTTTATCTGGTTCTGGGTTTGGAATGATGTTTTCATGCATGGTTATTACAATAAGTAGATGATCTGAGTTTGTGTCTTGTAACACTTCCCAATTTACATTCGCTAGGCTGTTAGTTGCTAAATTTATGTCTATTGCTGAGTCTGCCCTGTTTGTGGATTAATTCTAGTTGCAGTTCCATCATTTAGTATTAGCAGGTCATTGTTTTTTATAAAGTCAAGTAGGCACTTTCCTGCATTGTCTGCATGTTGTCCACCCCAAGCACAATGATGGGAGTTAAAATCGCCTACTATGATTGTTTTGGGGCCTAGTCTGGTGCTTATGGCTAGTATTTCTTCATCTTTAATTGTGCCATCTTTAGCATATACATTTAAGATTGTTAGATTGTTTGGTTCAGCTGCTCTACCTTCTTTCCTATCGTGCCTAAGTATCTTAAAGCCCTTACAACTGTATCTACTATTTGGGTTTAAATGTGTCTCTTGAAGAGCATATATAGTGTTAGTTCCTACTGTCTCTGCTAGTAGGGGTGCAAAATTCTTTTTGATACCCCTACAATTCCACTGTATAATTCTAAATCCTTCTAATATGAACTTTAACATCATCTACAATCCCTTTTATTTTTGGTTAAACTATCAAATTTGCTCTTATTCTGTATTTCCTGTACTCGTGGGCCCATTATCAACCATGTTCTCAAGAAATTCCTCATTCAGACTTGTCATTTTGTACCTAATTTTTTCCACTAAGTATGGTAAAAGTACCTCAACTTGTTCTTTGATAGATTCTTCTAGGTGGCTTTTGTTTTCCTGTTGTAATATGTTCTTTTTGACCACTTTCCTGCTTCTCTGCCTAGGTTTATCTCCTGTCTTTCACTTTCCATTCTTTTTAGTATTATTTCATTTTCCTCTTTTAGTTCAGACAGTTTGACTAGTATTAATTTTCATTTTCTTCTTTCAGTACAGTCAGTTTAGTTACATCCTTGGCAATTTGGTGCTGTATGGATTTCACTTCTTGAAGCACTGCCTCTGTACTTTTCAGTGCATTCACATTTTCCAATGTTGTAGCTGAACTGTCTGGCTGAATGTTTTTGTTTTGTTTTATTAGTTACTTTCTGGTCTTTTTCTTTTGACAGCTGCGTTTTAATAGATTTAATTTCTTCTTTTACAGACTTGATTTTTTCTACAACTTTACTGTTTGTGTTTTTGGTGTTTTCTTTTATTTCTTTAATTACTGTTTTAAATGGAGTTCTTGTTAAGATGGATTCTTTTAGTGCTTGTTTTGTTTGCTGGTACACCGGACAGCCCTGAAACCTGGCACTGTGGTTCCCTTTGCAATTGATACACTTTCTGTTCCCATTCGCCTTTTTGTAGTCGGTATCTGCCTTTGCCTTTTCACACTGTGTAGAGGAGTGATTACTGGAGCAGTATCTGCAAACCGTTTTTCCCTTACAATTGTTCTTTCCGTGGCCGAATTTCAAACAGTTGGAGCATTGTAGCACAGGGGGAATGTAAGCTTCTGTATTCTTCTTAGTTTTCCCAAATAGTAGTCTTAGGGGTTTCCCTCCCTTCTGTCGTTATTACTACAACTGGGGTTACAATACTCCCTTTTACTGTTATTCTGTCCACGTATACCAGCTTTATGTCTGGGTTCTGTTTTGCGAGGTTATTCATAACTTCCTCACTTGACAGGGTGGTGTTTATCCCCTTTATCACACATCTACTGGTCTCTTTTGCTAGTTCTATCTTCACTTTTATTTCGTGTGCAAGAGTCACTGTTTTTGCTTCTACTTTTAGTTCCTCTAACATCTCTTTTATTCTGTCACTCTGATTTAGGGTAATGATTATGCCAAAATGGGTTTTTGAAATTTTGGCTATCGCCTTTTTGCCTAACACAGGTTCAAGGATGGTTATCATTTTGTCTTCATCTAGTGCCTTGATCTTGACAGCCTCACCAGCTACTTGCGTTAAATTTAAACGACATATGTTTACTACATGCTTATCTTTATTTTTGGAAACTGCATGGGTTGCTTTATGTCTTGAGTCTTCTTTGGTACTTTCTGTGCTTTCATTGCTATTTTTTTGGTAAGTATTTTCTTCAATGAGGTCCTGATTATTCTCTTCTAGTTTATCGTGCCTGGTGTCCCTACCTTTGTTTTTAACTGCTTCTGCCCACGTTTTGCCTTCCTTTGTTGTTTTTACTTCTGAGCCTCCGTCCAGTTTTTCCCTTATTGTCTCTATCATGTCCATTATTTCTGTGTCTCTGACTTCAAATTTCGTGGTCCTGTTTTTTTCTGTCAGGTTTGGTGTTTTGTCCTTTTCTGCGCGGAGAACATTCATTGGTTTTAATATATGTATCGATACAGCTCCGATCCAATTTGAAACCACTTGGCCAAATGAGTGCCATTAAAATTACATAGTTAAAAAGAAAGGAAGTGCTACAGAAAACTGTTTTTTCTTCTATTTCCTATTAAAGTAAAAATGTTTAGTTAAACATTTTAAATTATCTTGTAAAATATGCAAACGTGGTCATTAATAACAAACAAAATAATAGTTTTAACATTTGTGTTATGTTCCTTGATATTTATTGGATATGAATTTATTTGATTATGGCCCCTGAGAAATAAATGAATTCTATACATTTCTTACGAACAATTAAAATTACTCATAATGTCATAATTACAATATTAAATTATAAAATAACTACATGCCGTACCCCAGCGGTACCTAAAGATAGTCTCTGCCAAAATTCACCAAGAAATAATAAGGCATGCGGATTTGTATTAAGAACATAGAAACATACTTTGCCTTTTATTTATATAAATTAAGCAATTATTAAGTTCAGCTCGTTCAAGCCCCCACCCTGATTTACTCAGTGGAGTTCTTATTATTATGGTATAGCTCTGTTTAGAGCGTATTTAGTAAATTGACTGAGACAAACATGCAGTACATTCAAAATGATTAAATCGACGTTAAATTTGTATATTTACAAATAACAGATTTAATAATCAACTATGTTTTAACAGTGTAAAAAAATGGAATAATCTTTAACAGAAAATATTCATCATCGTGTGATGGTAGGTTTTTTTAGGTAAGAAATCACTTAGCAGCTTTTAAGTTTGACTTAGCTGCCAATGGTAGGTTCTGCTCCCGCTGGGTTTTTTGGGTTCTGTGCAGATAGGTCACTGGAGTTCTCACGTCTCTGGTCAAGATTAAATCGCAGCACGTTCCAAGTAAGATCAGGGAGTAACTGCAAAGCTGGTCCCGCGTCTCTAAGACCCTCTGATGATGGTGTCTAGTTCTACGTCAGTCCACTTCTACCTTCACTTTGTTCCAGAGATTAGTACCCGCACTAGTACCACCAACAAGCCAATCTTGGCTCACAGACTGTTTGCTCAGAGGAATAAAGGCACTTGAATGGCCTCTTACACGTGTTCTTTGGGGTCGTTATTTTAACAATGAATTTCCACTATGACTTTGTGCTTTCAGTTTCCTCAGATCCCGGTTTCCTTATTAAAATGGTTTTCCTGGGCTCTTTAAGTCCTTCACGATGTTCCACAAAGTCCGGTCTTCTTCTTCTTCGTTCACCCTCAGATGTCAACTTGAATAAGTTCAAAGAAAGCAGTGGTCAACCTAAGGCTGTTGATATCTCCGTAGATTTTCTCCAGAAATGGTTATGGTGATGGCCATATGCGTTTTCTCGGTTCCTCATATGCTGGGCACCTTTGAAGCAGATATTCGGCAGTCATTTTATCGGTGCCACAGTCACACTCATCAATAGTTCCTATCTTTAATGTGTTGAATAGATGGTATCTCAATCTGTTATGACCTGTGCGATTACCACTTGTTTACTTCTGCTGAGCTGGTAATATGGATCATTTTTTGTGTGGCCTGGATACTCTTCTTCCCACTCGTGCCTGTATCTGCGCTTGATAAATCTCTTGGCTTTCTCATAAGTTATATTTGTGTCAAGTTGAGGAAGCTTTCCCCCTTCCTTTGCCAATCTGTCAGCCTCTTCATTTCCAGGGATGTTGCAGTGAGAAGGGATCCACTGTATCACGACTCTTTTGTATTGCTGACAGAGTCTGTGAAGTGTTACACTTAGGACATCCAGTTCAGCATTACTTTGACTTTTCAGCGTTGTAATTACTGACAGCGCATCTGAGAAGATAGCTACTGGTCTCTCTGAGCTTTCTTCTGTCATTAGAATTTCTGATGCAGTTTTTAGGGCCTGTGCCGATGCTCTGAAGTTACTTGAAAATTTTCCTGTTGCGACTGCTATATTTTTGTGTGCCATTGCTTACGCTCAAGAAGACTCCTCCACCCCCATCTTCTGTTGCATTAGTTGCTGATCCATCTGTGTATGCATGGATCCAGGTGTTGCTTGGGTAATGTTTCTCTATAAATGTTGTGGTTAGGACTCTCCTTTCCGTTTCATTTTGGCTGTTCTTTCTCTCAATATCAGGAACCTTTTCTATCGTTTCAGGGAAGCACTGTTGTCTCCAAATTGGTAGCTTTTGTGCAGTACATTTGGGTGTAGCTGTTGATATTGCGTTTATGGGGTCTGCTCTCATCTTTGTTTTGACTGTCTCTACAAAGTTGCTTCGCTTCAGTCTTCCCCTTCCAAGTCCATTTATTCTCTGGTGCGTTGGGTGGTCTATCAGCCTCCTGAATTTCTCGGCTTGTTGCTGGGCTCTGCTATCTCTTCTATCCTCCATAGGCTGGAGGTGAGTAATCTTTTCCAACTCTTCAATGGGTGTGGACTTCATGCCCCCTGTTATGATTCTCATTGGTTGGTTTTGGGTTCTGTTTATTATGTCAAAGTTCGACTTATCTGCCGTTGACCATGCTGCAATGCCATATTCTAAGACTGGTCTCACTCGCCCAGTATATATCTTCTTTAATACTCTCTCGTCTGCTCCCCAACCCGTGCCAGCAAGTTTTTTCATGATTGCCATTCTCTGCCTTGCTCTTGTCCTGTTTCTTTCAATCTGGGTTTTCCAAGTCAAAGTCTGGTCTGATATATATGAAATCTGATTCTAGTCTTTGCCCTGGCAATGCCTGGTTGTCGTCTTGGTATGCGATTCTCACAATGAACTAGACTTGCAAAAGGCATCAGATTATATTCGGCTGTCATTTGTTTTTTACGATGCTAATCAGAGCGCCAATCGTTTCAAACATGCGTCTTGTGTGGGGTAATTCAAAATATTTCCACGTAGGAAAAATTCTGCGCGTAATGCAGAGGTCACCTCTCCCATATATGGAAATAAAACATCCGATGCCTTGTATGCAAACTCACAAACACATCTGTAAACTCATTCAACAATGTCTTTCAGGTGTAACATCTTACTTTCCTCTGACACAGGTGGGCCGGAAACGATTATTTCATTCATGTCTGTCCATAAGGTGTCTCATCGTAGTGGCTATCAAACTTCAGCATATTACCATCTTGGCGAAGAACGCACCATGGCCTTATCAGCGATTAAACAAATGTGCTGGGAGATTTTAATGCTACTCCGTAGCCTGATGTCGGGCACACCCAAAATTAACCAACATGGTTGTCGATTAATATTATCTCATCCGTTCCTTCCCCAGCAGTTAGGGACGGGTAACCAAACAGACATGACGACTTAACACTGAGAGGAGTGTAAGAATGTTTGTAAATACTAAATATCTGTGTTGACTACCATTTTGTTGAACGTCATGATGTTGAATGGCGATGAAGACGTAGTATGGTGTCTGTGGTCTGGTTTGTGTAAGATGCAGATGTGTATTCAAACAGTTATCATCACAAACAGGGCAATCCACACAAGGACGTCACATTAACTCACGATGGGTAAAGTCAATGAGATTTGCAACAGCTAGTGACGTTTTCTTGTATAATTTATTGTGGACGCCACAATGACAAAATGTATACGCGAAGGTAGGTACATCATAGGTACAATCAAACAGTCATTGTTACAGCAACATAGTCAGTACAGCAATGGACGGTAGACAGCATCATAGAAAAGATGAATCACATGCATCTCAGTACATCATAGGGCTGTAAATGTATTCAGGCGGAAATCTCCATCCCTTTCTATAACAGCTGGAAGATATCAATATGATAGGAGATCAAATCCTCTCTCCTAAATCTAACCTCAGCAAGACAGGGACGTCTTCTGAAGTGTATCAATAATGTCTTCAAAGATCCTCCAAATTCCTTTAGTTATCCAAGATATCAAATCTGGAACAAGCAGTAAAGTTTAGCAGGCAGATAGTTCTTAGGACATGCATCCATCGATGCAGTAACAGCGAACATGATTCGTGAGCTGACGAAAAACTTCTCATAGCGTAGACCCTCCTATAATCGGGCTACAAACAAAATGTCAATCTCGAAAGATATCGATAAGTGTCAAAAATGTCATTACCTTTACTTCAGGAAATAAACATATAACTCACAGGCTTCCAAGCACTTAGAATCACCACAGATATATCATCTCCAAAGGAACAATATGAATAGGACATTATTTCCTGAACAGTTTAAGCACAGACGCTGGCAAACCAAACGCGTCTTGCTTATCACGCATCTGCCACACTCTGAATGTCGGGGCGGAACCCGTGCAAAAAAACGATCAAGACCAGACATGCGCAGACAAGCGCGACTCGACCGGTGTTCAGCCAACTTACGAACCAAAGAATATTCTGGAGAACAATCGTACAGATTCGAACCTAATAAGGAAATGAATCTTGAAACATTGCGATTGCCAACTGTTTATAAGAACTGACGACCTGAGCGCTCCGTATATGGACATGACTCAAAATCGTTCACACAAACTATCGGCAACTATCGTCACACGATTAGACAACTAGTAGAAATAAAAAAGTGACTACAATACATGAGTTATGTCCCATGCATTACAAAATTAAATATATAGTCAGAATAAGTTGCGACAAGTTTAGCGCAACATTACCGCAACCTCCCGATTTAAAAAAATGTGCAACATTTTTTTTTTTTAAATATCCAAGAGTAAAACCACAAGCGGTTTAACAACGCACGAATTATGCGAGGATAAGTAATTGCACTGCCTAATATGAGGCTAAATTGACACATAGAGTGTCTGGTGAGAATATTTCTCAACAGATAAAAAATCTGATTCAAAAAAATATATCGGGGAGGTGCCACCAACACACACTACACTAGCATGTAAGTACAATATACATATGCACGTGTAATACAATCGTTATCAAATAGCGGTGTCATATACTACTACCGCTTTAAAATGGATGTACACATCTGATAGTGAATATTAAATAGTATATTATCTAAACGTTTAATAATATCATTACATAATGAAATTAAACATAAATGACGATCCAGGACACATCTCCTGTAGTTCCAAGGGTAAATACACAATGTGGAACTCTCCATGTTTGACAACAGAAAGGTAGCTTCTCAGATCATCAATGACATGCTGAGAAAAAAACAACCAATATAATTCTATTTAATAGCCATTATGTTTCATACTATACAATACATTATTATTAATAATTGTGGCCGAGTAAACTTTCGGCCCTTATAATAACTACTCAGTCTTCCTCTTATATTAAAGATGGGAACAGACGAAGATGATAACAAAGCACAATAGCATGTGTTCACCTAAAGTGAGGACAGATGTGCTAATGTATTGTAGTAATATAGGTGTGTTATGACTCTGTCGTATATCTAGAAATAGGACAGAAGTATTAGTTGGAATCATGTGGGCATCTAGACAGAATGTCAGCCATCTCTTTATCCGACCCACGGATAGCTCGTACCGTGAAGTGAAAAGGTTGAAGAGCAATAGCATATTGAGTGGATCTCGAACTCTTCAAGTTCTTAGTCTGAATAGCTGTAAGAGCTTTTTGATCAGTTTCTAGAATGAAATGTGCGCCCAGGAGGAATCTTTGTAGTTTGAGAATTGACCAAACCATAGCCAACAACTCACGGTCTAAAACCGAGTAGTTCCTCTCTGCCGCATTTAGTTTTCTAGAAATGTACATAACAGGATGCAGAGTTTCAGCATATTCCTGCATAAGTGCTGCTCCGATCCCAGTGGATGAAGCATCACTTCGAAGAACAAAAGTCCTATCAAGAGTAGGTAATCTTAGGATGGGAGGAGAAGAAAATATTTTCTTGATCTGTCTAAGGAAGATTGACATTCCTGAGACCAACGAACCAGATTAGGCGACCCTTTCTTCAACAAAGTTGAGAGAGGTGCCATGATCGAAGATAGATTCGGGATGAATCTCCCATAGAATTGAATTAAACCCAAGAGACTACGGACTTGTTTCTTCGTTTTAGGTACAGAGATGTTCAATATTTTCGAAGTATTGTGGTCTTCTGTCTTCAAGAGACCATGACCAACACCAGGAAAGAGATTTCACCAAAACCAATATAGGCTTTAGAGGGTTTTGCTGTCAAATTAAACTCACGTAGAGTGGACAGTAGGTCATATAAACCCAAATAGTGATCTTCCCAGGAATCACTGAAGAGACAGATATCATCTAAGTATGCGATGACGTCTGAACGATGAGAAAGAATTCGACGCATCATGCGAACGAAAGTAGCAGGGGCGTTCATAAGACCGAAAGGCATAACATTCCATTGAAATAGACCCATAGGTGTTGAGAAAGCAGTAAGAGGTTTGGCATGATCTGCTAAAGGCACTTGCCAATAACCTTTAGACAAGTCAAGTTTAGTGAAGAATCTAGAATTAGAAAGTCTAATAAGTAGATCTTCTAGTAAAGGCATCGGTTCAGCATCGAACTTTGTGACTTGATTTAATTTGCGATAATCAACGCAAATTCGTATGTTCTTATCTTTCTTCCGAACAATAACCATGGAAGAAGAATATGGTGAAGTAGATGGTTCAATTATGTTTAATTGAATCATTTCATCCAATTCCTTTTCCACTTGAGACTGAAAGTGTATAGGGATAGGATAAGGCCTAACCCTAATAGGATTATTGTCGGTAAGAATTATGTCATGTTCTATGACATGCGTGTGACCAGGGATGTCGGTTAGAACATCCTTAAATGTCTGTAACATCGACGAGACTTGACGATGTTCATCAACAGAAAGATTAGGAGAAATGGAGACATCTTTCCAAGATTCCATGGAATGTAGTGGAACCACTGGAAGAGGAAGATCGACATCAGAAAAAACAGATTCCTCATCCTGTATGACAGACAGGGATGAGTAATGACCATGAGGTACAGAAGAATTGTCCGTTGCCTGGAAAATAGGCAGTAAATAGTCTGGACGCTCATGAAATTCCGCCAGCATGTTGATATGGAAAGTTTTATGCTTTCCATCTATATCGACCACATAGTCAACATCGGAAATTCGTGAGACTATTGCATATGGACCTTTCCATGCAATCAGAAGTCTATTTTCCCTACTGGGGAGAAGGACGAATGCTTTGTCACCTGGACAAAGTTGTCGTAGACATCTGTTCTTGTTAGCAAACTGCCTTGCTTTTTCTTTAGCAATTTCTGACGAAGCAGTCGCTAGTTTGCATGCCTCAATGATCTTTTGCCTAAGAGCAATGACATACTCATATGAGGATTGAGTGTCATCACTAATATCATCGGCAGTGATGAGATCGTGTAACAAAGACATAGGGCCGCGCGGACGCGCGCCAAAGACAAGTTCAAAGGGAGAAAATCCTGTGTGTTCGTTTGGGACCTCTCTATAGGCAAAGAGAGCCGCGGGTAAAACCCTGTCCCAATCTTGAGGATGATCTTCAGTTATCTTACCAAGTAAAGTCTTGAGCGTTCTATTCAGACGCTCAACTAACCCATTAGACATAGGATGATAGATGCTACTGAGAGATCTTTTAATGTGTAAGGTAGACATTACTTGAGACATAGTATCAGATATGAGTTGAGTGCCATGGTCTGACAGTATTTCTCTGGGGAACCCCAAGCGAGAAAATATCAGCCACAGAGCATCTGCGATATCTGTAGTAGATATGCTCTTTAGAGGGATAGCCTCTGGCCAACGTATGCACATATCGACACATGTAAGGATAAACTGATGTCCTCTGGCCGACTTTATCTTAAAAGGGCCAATAATATCTATGGCCATTTTCTGAAATGGCCGAATAGGGATGTCAGCAGCCTGGATAGGCGCAGCATGTCGTGGTCCTCTAGATTTGACCTCCTGACATACCTGACATGATCGGCAGTATATACGAATGTCCTTGTTAACAAAGGGCCAAAAGAAAGCCGCAAGGACTCTCGACTTTGTACGGGAAAATCCCATGTGTCCAGCACATTGCGAGTCATGAGCATGTTGCAATATTTGCACTCTCATACTCTTGGGAACAAGAATTTGCGAATGTGCTGACGTAGCCGAGTCTTGTACCATACGAACAAGTACGCCATTTTTCATTGCTATCCAAGATTTTCTTTGTGTATCCTTATTTGGATCACCTTTCTTCGCAAGAATGAAGAATTTTTTTAGCGTATGATCTTCTTCTTGTAATTTTATGAACGAGTCACAAGAAATAACCAAGGTACTATCTTGGCTATGAACTTCATTATCACTATCCAATGAAGTTTGCGGTGTTTGTAGAGCTTGTGCTCTTGTAACCACTGCATTGGTAGCTTGCATATTATGATCTTCCCAAGCAGCAATCTGCTGTGGGGTACATTCCCTAACTCCGTGGATACGACCAATAATAAGGTCCGCAATAGGATTAGGTAAGAGACAGGCATGCACATCTCCCGTAAAGAAAGGAGTGGCAATGTGAATTACAGCAGTAGGATATTTCTCTAGAGTGCCGCCAAATGTGACACATTTTATAACCTTTCCAGTAGCACAGGATGGTTCTACAAGCGATTGTCTAACACCAATAGTGGTGCATCCGGAATCTAAAAGTAGTGAGACCGGAGTATTATAAACAAGACCCTTATGTAGGATTAGAGAACCTCTCCCGTCATGCGCAACCGAAGCAGGAAGAGCGGGGAGAGGGTGACCACAACTCAAAGTCGATATTGTAGTCGGTTCGAACAGAGTACTGCTTTGGGGGCATTTATTTGCCCCCCCCCCCAAGTCAAAAGAAGAACAAGTGACAGCGTCAGAGTTTTTATTATCAGAAACCTGATTACAAGCTCCCTGAGATTCTTGTTGAACAGAGTTAGCCTGCTGATATCTCTTTTTTTGTATTGAGATCTACCGCGACTACTATTACCTCTGAAGTTATCACTGTTGTTATTATCTCTGTAGTTATTAGTGTCTCTATTATAACTGTATCCTGTTTTGAACTACAGTTTCCATGATTATTATCATGTCCACATTGATGCGAACATCTATTTGTTTGGTTTTGAGGTCTACGCGAGAAAAAGCCTCTGTTACCATATCCTCTTCTGAAATGCCTAAAATTATTAGATTGGAAGTAACGAGGAATGTCAGCTCGTCTCCAATTCTTCGAAGAAGAATCACCCTGAAATTGATTTCCATAATTTTGACCGTAATTACGGTTACTTTTCCTATCAAAATTTTGTTGGAATCTATGACTAGAGTTTTGACCATAAGGTGCTGCCGAAGCAACTGGCAGACCTTCTTTTACTTTAGAGTTACCAATGGTTACGTGAGGATGCGCAGTTATATACTGGCAACAGAAATCTTCCATTTTTTTATTGTTTTAGGTTTACGTTCATGAAGGAAAGCAAGGAAAGACTCATTGACAGAAGACATGACTTTGTCTCTAAGTATTAAGTCCATAAGTCCTTCATAAGTTTTTTCTGTCTTAGACAGCTCCACCCAACGTAAAAAAGTAAGACGTATCTTTGAAATGAATTCAGAGAATTGCACTCCAGTTTCTGGCAACATATTTTTAAATTGAAGACGATAGCCGTCTTCGTCAAGTTGGTATTTCTTTAACAATATAGCCCTGACAACCTCATAGTTGTTCTTGTCAGACTCATCTACCATGCTTAACATACTCAAAGCATCACCTCTAAGTATCTTGGACAAATGATAAACATGCAGTGATTTATCTATGTTATGTACTTTACATGAAGTTTCAAATCTGTCCAGATAGAATGTTATATCGTCGATGGAAGCATTGAATGGTGGTAGATTAAGCTTGAAAGTGCTTGCATTAGTCTTATCTGAGACCTTATTTGCATCATTAGCATTACCCATGTTCATCACCTTTAATTTCTCAACTTCCAAAGCTAAGAGTTTTTCTTCATGCTCCATTTTTGCTTTTCTCTCATCAGACTCTCTTTGTAACTTTTTTTCTTCAGCTTCAGCTTGTTTTTCTAATCTTTTATTTTCAGACTCAATCTGTAGTCTCTTCTCTTCAGCTTCTCTTTTTTGTTTTTCCATTTCCATTTGGAATCTTTTTTCATCCACCTGCATCTGCAGTTTCTTTTGTTCAGCTTCCATTTTTAATGCTTTATCATATTGAGTAGTTGCAAATTCTTCTAACTTATCACCAGTCTTCCCAAGCGATTTACCCTGCTCAATAAAGTATTCAAGTGTAGACATGTTGTCTAAAATCTAAGTCCACAACCTGAAATAATTAATTATCTTATTTCAAATTTAATTATAACAAGTCTTCAATGAAGCACTTGCTTACTCACAACACTATATTATTATCCCAATCTATGTGGGAAACAAGTCTTAAATCAAAGACCTTGTGTATAGACCTTTTTGAAATATCATCAATCAACTCTTGATCATAGGTGCACTTCCCATTCAATAGTGCACAATACTATTCATCATTTATTTATCATCAGTATAGTAGTAGTGCATCAGTATAATCCATTATCAAATGTGAATTAACTACTATAAGTGTAACCAATGACTATGTAAACACAATCACAATGTAAACAATAACAATGTAAACATTAACAATGTAAACAATACAATGTAAACAATAACATAGATTTAACAAAAATACGAAAACATTCGCAGAAATCAACAAAAAATAAAGCGAAAAGTAAAGAATTATCACAAAAAATGTGATGATATCCGCGAGAAGATATTACAAATACAAGACACAACAGTGTATAAACATAAATGGTGTATGAAACTAAACAATAGGAAAGAGTAGGCTAGCAAATACAAACAAATCAAAACAAAACTAAATAGTACGAAAAATAACGAAAACAATACTAACACATGTCATCACAACTAACAAAAAATAGCAACATAAGTCACTTTGCAAATTCCAGTATCGGAAATTTGCACACCCTACAGAAAACGCTCACGATAGACAACCTCTATGACGTGGTATGATCTAAGGGAGACACCGCCCAACCGAAACCCGCAGACACATAAACATATAAATATAAATATACAAATAACATATAAACATATAACATATAACAAAAGAATGAGATGAAACACAGAAGACTCAGTAGAAGTATAAGGGCACAGTTCACAAAAAAAAACAGGCCACTTAACTTAAGGTAATCCAACGTCAGCCCAGCAGAAAAAACAGATGACAATCAGCGTCCTAAGGAATGAAGATCCAACGATGATGGTACATCTGAACTGTTCCAAAACTGTCAAGACGATGGTACTTGAGCTTCTGATATATTGAATGTTGTGTTGTTTCGGCACTTGACCCTCTTATCCAATAGTAAATTGATTGAAATCGATACTTGGCCTTCTTGAGAAAACAACTCGTATCAACCGGCACTTGACCTTCACAAACGACAGCAACTTGATGCAAGGAGGACAGCAACACGTTTCAACTGGCAATGTATGACTCAACGCCGGGTACTGTCATTTAGGCTCCCAAAAATTGCAACAAAAATTTTTAAGTCCAGAAGGTACCGGACAACGCCGAGTAGTTTCAGGATTTTTTTTATGTAGATGTAGAATTTCTTGAAGAATGCTGTTTGTTGAATGAAGTGGGTAAGGGACCCCGTGTCCGCTGGCACCAGACCAAACCAGCTTATGTCTGCCAAGTGTTGAGGCTGATGTGTGGCAGGTTGTTAATGCCTTTGGACTGGCCACCAAATGTTGACTACCATTTTGTTGAACGTCATGATGTTGAATGGCGATGAAGACGTAGTATGGTGTCTGTGGTCTGGTTTGTGTAAGATGCAGATGTGTATTCAAACAGTTATCATCACAAACAGGGCAATCCACACAAGGACTCACATTAACTCACGATGGGTAAAGTCAATGAGATTTGCAACAGCTAGTGACGTTTTCTTGTATAATTTATTGTGGACGCCACAATGACAAAATGTATACGCGAAAGTAGGTACATCATAGGTACAATCAAACAGTCATTGTTACAGCAACATAGTCAGTACAGCAATGGACGGTAGACAGCATCATAGTAAAGATGAATCACATGCATCTCAGTACATCATAGGGCTGTAAATGTATTCAGGCGGAAATCTCCATCCCTTTCTATAACAGCTGGAAGATATCAATATGATAGGAGATCAAATCCTCTCTCCTAAATCTAACCTCAGCAAGACAGGGACGTCTTCTGAAGTGTATCAATAATGTCTTCAAAGATCCTCCAAATTCCTTTAGTTATCCAAGATATCAAATTTGGAACAAGCAGTAAAGTTTAGCAGGCAGATAGTTCTTAGGACATGCATCCATCGATGCAGTAACAGCGAACATGATTCGTGAGCTGACGAAAAACTTCTCATAGCGTAGACCCTCCTATAATCGGGCTACAAACAAAATGTCAATCTCGAAAGATATCGATAAGTGTCAAAAATGTCATTACCTTTACTTCAGGAAATAAACATATAACTCACAGGCTTCCAAGCCCTTAGAATCACCACAGATATATCATCTCCAAAGGAACAATATGAATAGGACATTATTTCCTGAACAGTTTAAGCACAGACGCTGGCAAACCAAACTTTTCTTTTTTTTTAATACCTTTATTCAGGTCAATATATCAATGTTATTTACAAAATTTTTACAAATATCACATAATGTAGGATCAATAAAAAAGAAAACCCCCCCCCCCCCCCTTCCCCCTCTCTCCCCAAACTATCATTGCGACAAGTCAATAACTATAATAAACAATATAACAATATAAAGTACCAAATTATTTAAACAATATCACAAAATAAACCTACTAAATATAAACATACTAAAGATAAACCACCTCCCATCCTCCCCCCCCCCCCCCCCCCCCCCCCCCCCCCCCAATAACTTTATTCAAGTCAATGTTTACAAAGATACATGTTATACTACATGGATGATAAATGAAGATGAAATGATTGATGGTAAAGGAACCCGTTACACGCCCATTGAGGCATATTGGGAATATGGTGTTAGGCCCATATTATCTTGACCGTCGGCACACGAGGGGTGATGTGGTCGGCATCACGCCGGCCGCCTTAACCTTCCCAGAGTAGCTCTGGTACCCATTTGGGGCTGGGTCGACCCAGGAGCCGTTTGTGGCCTAAAAATTTTTCCGCCTCATCTGGGGATCGAACCATAGACCACTGCGCTAGGAAGCCAGTGCACTAACCACTATGCTACCGCGGCTCCCTAATGATTGATGGTACATTGACTAAATGATGATGACACCCTACCATGAGATGAGGACATATGTTATGGAGTATTTACAACCAAAGCTACCTGCTTTGTATGACGACCGAAGGGTCAATAAGGGTTATTAATTATTTATTTCAACAACAACAACAAATTTCAAATTTGTTCTGTTATGTGTTGCGTCATACGTTCGTATATTTGTGTAAATATTGTACTGTCATAATGTCCATTGTCGTATACAGCCCTGTTCCTACATGTCCATACAAGGTATCTAAAGTCAGCTAACAAAGTCAGTAGCTTAAGTTCTATTCGTCTCGTCATCTGTGGTAACGTGTTCATTGTGACTGCTCTATATAAATTAAGTGTCTGTTGTGAGTGTGGGGCTATTAATTCCCTTAATTTGTTTAAAGTGGGGGCCACTGTCTTACATGTGTAAAACAAGTGGTCTTCTGTCTCTGTAATGTTGTCACTACATAATTTACATTTGGGTGCTGGTCTGTTTGCTTTTGTTAGTGATTTGTTCGAAATTGGTGTTAAACTATGTAGTAGTCTGAAGGTGACTTCTTTTGCTTGTGGTTTAATGTCTATTGCGTGAATGTTTGTAAAACTCTGTGTGTAATCAGTTATAAATAGGTTGTACCCTCTTCGTGTGTTTATAGGTGTTTCCTGTGCTGCAACTAGAAGTTTGTATATAAGTTTGGTGTCTTGTTTTATTAAGTGTTTGTTCCCCTCTAAATTTTTCAGACATATTGCATAAAAAGGAGGTGGTGTCCCCAAAAAAATGGGGTTAATTATTATTTAATTTACAAAAACTTGATAGCCTTAACCCAATATAATAGTGTGCCAGCGGGTATAGACCCGGGCTCTTTATAACATCCCCTATATATTTAATTCTTAAAGCTTTAATTTTAGTATTTATATCCTGTAGAGCTATCCCCCCTTTATTTTTAGGTTGTATTAAAGTAGCGTGTTTAATACTGTGCCAAGTGTTCCTAAAAATGAAGGCCCTAATTAGTTTATTTATTTCCGTTATAATCTTTTTAGGTACTATTTGTATATTTGCTGTATAAATTATTTTTGGCATAATAAAACAATTAACTATAATACTTCTTCCGAAAATGGTAGCCGTTTTATATTTGTAAATTTCTAGCATATTTTGGATTTTCTCTATTAATTTTGTCCATGTTTCTTTATTGGGGTCTTGAGGATTAAAAGAGAAGTTAATTCCATAAATTTTAATTTTATTCACTACCGTTAATTGAAATGGGAAATTTGACCTATTGCCCCATTTACCTATTCCCATTATGCTAGATTTTTGAATATTTAGTTTGGATTCGCTAGCGTATCCAAACTCTGTGAAAACCTCTAAGATATTTTTTATAGAATCCTTTGTTGTTGGAAAGAATATCGTATCATCGGCGTAGGCCAACAATTTTCTTTCCCCTGCACCGGGGACGAAAGTCCTCGTGATATTTGTGTCTTGTCTTATTCTTTCCAACACAGGTTCTAGCGTTATTACATATAACAAGGGCGACAGAGGGCACCCTTGCCTAACACTTCTCGTTAATTTGAATGTTTTAGTTAAACTATGATTAATCAATATTTTACTTTCAGGTTTTTTATATAGGATTTTTATCCATGATCTAAAGTATTACCCTATATTATTAGCTTTGAGATTTTTATGTAGGAAGGCATGTGATACTCTATCAAATGCCTTTTCCTGGTCTAAAGATAATATGGCACTCTGGCACTGCCTATCATGTGTGTATGTAATCAGGTCTCTAATGAAATGTGTATGTCTGCTAATGTTTCTACCATGTACACTACATTGTTGATCTGAATGTATTATTTTGTGCATGTGTGGCTTAAGCTTCAGAGTTAGTGCCTTGGCTAGAATTTTATAATCAACATTTAAAAGAGAAATGGGCCGAAAATTCTTAATTGACTTTTTATCATTACTATCCTTGGGGATCAGGGTAATATATGACTGATTTAAACTTTCCGGGAATTCCCCTTTTTGAAATGCCTCTTCCAGCATTTTAATTAGAATGGGCCCTAAACAGGGGAAGAAAGCTCTGTAGAATTCTGCAGTTAACCCATCAGGTCCGGGTGCTTTATCTTTTTGAAAAGTACTAAGTGCCCCTTGCAAATTATCTAAAGTTAGGGGTTGGTCTAGCCTTTCACTTTCCTCATCACTTAGACACTTTGTGTATTTTAGAAATTTGTCTTGTATGTTTGCATCACTTTCTTCTTTAGTATATAGCTGCTTGTAGTATTCGAAGAAAGCGTGACTAATATTGGTATTGTCTGTATGATGTTTTCCTTTCATGTCAATTATTTCATGAATCTGTCTACTGCGCTGGATGTTTTGCTCTACTGCTAAATATTGCCTACTAGGGATTTCCTGCGTTATAGTGTGTAATTTTGTCCTAAGTAATGCTCCCTGATAGGTATACTGTCTATATTGATCTAACTGCTGTTCTAAGGTGTGTATGTGAGGGTTCGTGTTGTCTAAACTTTTAGTTAAACTAATTGCTTCTTCTAAAATCCCCTCTTCTTTTTTAAACTTCCTATGTATACGTGTAGCCAAAATCTGTGTCCTATCTCTTAATGTATTTTTTAACATATCCCAATATTGTGCAATGTTGTTATTGGGAATGTCTTGTGCGTAACCTTGTATCAGTTGTGTTATTTGCTCTGTGTAGTAAGTGTTTTAAGTAGATTATTGTTAAATTTCCAATGCGGGGATCTCTTTACTTGTTTATGCGTGTGCCCCATACTTAAACATGCATAAACTGCGTGATGATCTGTGAATTTAAGAGTGTTCTTTATGTGGTATATTTTGTGTATATTATAGTCACTAGTGGTGTAAATTCTATCTAATCTTGAAGCCAGTCTAAAATATGGGTTCGTCTTGTCATAATATGTAAATGTTTGTTTGTTGGGTTCTATTTTTCTGTATACGTCTGAAAGGTCATGTTCGTCTAACATAGCCTGAACTTGTCGTACAAGTAAAGACTTTTCTCGTGTCTGCGCTATCGTGAAGCCTCCAGACCGGTCAAGGTCGGATAGAATACAATTAAAATCCCCCCTAAAAATTTTTTAGTCCCCTTATAATTTCCCGTTAGGATGTCGTGTAAACTTTCATAAAACTTAGGTCTGTCAATTTTCGTCGCTGGAGCATAAATATTAATGAGTGTGTGTGTGTCATGTTTGTTGTGCTTGTTTTGTATTTGAATTATGACAATTCTGCCACATTTGTCTGCTCTATAATGTACTGTCTCCCAATCTTCATTGATTTGTAGGGTGGCTACACCGCTACCATGACTGGCGCCCAAGGCGAACCAGCCATGTTTAAGTCCTAACCTAGTTATCGTCTGACCGGCATGATAATCAGAAATAATCCCCGTCTGTTGCAAAAACAGAAAATCGGGTTTATCTTTTTTAATCAGTTTAATTACATGGTCCAGCTTATTTCTCAAACCATTGATATTGAGAGACATTATCACTAGACTGCATGACGGAGTGGTAAGCAGAGGTTGGCCACTCGTTAAAAACTGTCTACCTGGCAAAGTGGCAGAGTGGCCACTTGCCATATCTAAACTACCTGACGGAGCGGGGTCCAGACCGCCCGTCTTACATGAGTTACAAGGCAATGTAGTGGTCTGGGGCTGGCTACATGCCATAGATGAATTACTCAGCAGCAAAGTACTATCTAAAGATTTATTACATGTTGTAATGGGTGTACCTGTTTCACATAGTTTACTCGACAGAGCGGTGCTTAAGGGCTGACCGTGATCTGTCATTACTAAACCACTCAACACATTCTTGTTTGCACTTTCTGACAAAGCGGTGCTTAAGGGCTGACCGTTGTCTGTAAAATGACTGCTCGACACATTAGTGACTGGTCGCTGGCTAAAGGTCGTTGTGCCCTGATGATTCGGGCCCAACGCAGCCGACGCTGCGTTGTCAGTCCCTCCCGCCCTGACAGGGGGGAGAGTTGGCTGCCTAATTAAAACTGTGCGCATTTAAAGGTGTAAATGTGTGTGCCTTGTTATGAAAAGACTAAACAGCAAAAATAAACTATTTACAATCAACACAACTCGTAAAATACACTGTAAAAAGGCACCTAAACTATAGTTGTTGTCACTCTTTACTATAATAAAATACTTTCTTATTATTTTTATTTTTATTTTGGACCGTTGCACTTGGGTCCACTTGAGGGGGCACATCTTCCCACGCACTGGTAGTCTATTGTTCAAGCTTCTAACAGGCTCAAAGGGGAGGGTAGCTTCGGGGTGCAGCTCATGCGTGCCTTCACATGCACCGTTCGTCATAAATCCTCTCACATGTCTCACCTGCTCGGAGCTTGAATCTTGACACATCTCGCACTGGGCCCCAGTGCAGGGAAGGAAGACTCGTTGGGGTAAGCTCATTAGTCACTTACGTCCTCGAATGCCTGTCCATCAGTAAACAGGCCCGTCTGTGACAACATGGCCTCCATATCGTCCTCTTCTGCCATTGTCGCCCAACAGGAGGAGGCTTGGGTGTTCGCCGGAGTAGGTGCCTCCGGAGCTTCCGTTCTTGCTGGTGACTTTCTAGGGCTACTAGGAGCAGACATAGGACGCTCGTCGACGACAGGTGTCGACACGGTCCATCTCGGGGAGGGCTCTGGCGTGGGCGCCCTTGGTGATGGCGGTAGGCTTTTTCCGCTTGGGGAGCTTTTCCTTGGCGACCTGCTCTCATTACGCCTGACCTCTTTGGTTTTCACCGGCCCCACTGTCTGGAGCAATATTCTCTTTCTGTTCTTTCTCTCTTTCTTTGAGAGAAACGTTTCGAAATCTCCTTCGTCGGCACTACCTTGGGGGCTATCTTGGCCAGGGAGCTCCCTTGCCTTGTCCTGTTCCGCCACTGTTTCTTTACTCTGTTCCGCCGGTGTTTTCTCGGCAACCGTCTCTTCTTCCCTTCTTTGTTTCACTTGTTGGGTGGCCGCTCTCTTCTTGGGGCATTGGCTTACCCAGTGGTCGTCTCCCCCACACACCGCACACTGGATCCTTCTCCCTGGCAGGGACACCCATACTCTGAGAAACTTATTCTCCGCTGCCTTTAGGTGCACGAAGTGCGGTACGTGGTGTTCTGGCTGCTTAAACATAAAGTTCCATTTATCTCCTACCGTCTTTACTCTTGTCACTTCTGCACCTTCGTCCCCTGAGATGGTCGCCGCTAGTCTCTGCACAGCTTCCGCCTTCATGGTGGGCGGTATCCAGTTTAGGGTTCCCTTTGATTTTTCCTTATCTTGGTGTTCAATGTACACCGTCATCTGTGGGTTTGACCACTCTAGCCTCTTGCCGTGAAGGCCCTGATAGTGTTTAAGTTGGGCCGCTGCTGTGAGGGTGGCGAACCACTTAAAGGGCCCTGCAAAACGGTACAGAGTGGCAATCCCACTCGTACCTACTCCTGCAGGCCCCGCAAGGATGCTTGATATCAAGCCATATGATGCCCTGTTAGCCTGTGGGCCAGTTACCGTAATAATCAAAGTAAAAGGACGGTGTAACACACCTCCTTCAAAATCATCATCTATATTTACATTAAAAATGGGCACTACTGGTGCTGACATTTTTTTTTCTTTTCCTTCTTGGCCTTAAACCAAATTAGAAACCAAGAACAAAGTTACAGGCTAGCCTAAGCTCACGCTAAGACTAACACATACAAGTCCAGGAAAGCACACACACAAGTCCAGGCAAACCAAACGCGTCTTGCTTATCACGCATCTGCCACACTCTGAATGTCGGGGCGGAACCCGTGCAAAAAACGATCAAGACCAGACATGCGCAGACAAGCGCGACTCGACCGGTGTTCAGCCAACTTACGAACCAAAGAATATTCTGGAGAACAATCGTACAGATTCGAACCTAATAAGGAAATGAATCTTGAAACATTGCGATTGCCAACTGTTTATAAGAACTGACGACCTGAGCGCTCCGTATATGGACATGACTCAAAATCGTTCACACAAACTATCGGCAACTATCGTCACACGATTAGACAACTAGTAGAAATAAAAAAGTGACTACAATACATGAGTTATTTCCCATGCATTACAAAATTAAATATATAGTCAGAATAAGTTGCGACAAGTTTAGCGCAACATCTGTGATGCGTGATGCCATATGATGATGGATGGTATCCGCATGTCTGGTTTTGTGTAGTGTGCAGATGTGTTCAGTCAAACAATGTTCATACAAAAATAACAGGGCAATCCACATAGGACGTCAGTAAACTCACGACGTATAAAGTCAATGATTCTTGTAACAGCCGTTGACGTTTTTCTTCATTATTTATTGTGGACGCCACAGTGACAAAATGGTTACGCGAATATGTAGGCACATCAAACAGTCATTATCACAGCAACATTCAATACAGCAATAGACGGTAGACAGCATTACAATGATGAGTCAGATGCATGTTATATTTCATAGTGCTGTAAATGTAGTCAGGTGAAAAACTCCATCCTTTTCTATAACAGCCAGGAGATAACCAGATGTATGAGATCAGTTCACTCTCCTTAGTCTGACTTCAGCAAGACAGAAACGTCTGCCGAAGTATAAATAATGTCCTCAAAAATATCCTCTAGATAATAAAGGTTTTCCAAACCTAGTTCATTTAACAAAGTAGCAAGTAATGGTCCTTGGGACATGCATCAACCGATGCAGTACAATACAGCGACATGTGAGCTGGGAAAACATCTCGTGACGACGACTTTCGAAGACAGGCTATGAATCGAAATCGCTCACGACCCAAAATCGATAGAGTTAATGAAAAGTCAATTTACCTTGCCTTCAGGAAATACACAGAAATATCACGCCTCCCGACATGTGGGAAACACTAGAGGTATTATCTCGAATAAACGAAATATCCATTAAGAGGACTACACATCCCTGACAGAACAAAAAATAGCGGAGATCCCCTCTTCAACGAGGCATCTCTTTCGCCATTCAAATCGCTCACCCCACTAGTGGTGGGCGGAAACCGATCGACCAAAAAACAAGACCAGTCATGCGCAGTCCAGCGCAAAAAGACCACAGCTCAAAACTTAACTGCATTCAATACCAACGCGAGAAGACAAATGCTTACCGAGAAAAGTGACTGTAAATTTCAAGCAGTTGTTGCCCTTGCGTTATAAAATAGATATTGTAATAAAACGATGTTGCGAGAATTTATCACGCAACATATCACCACCTCCTCCCGATAAAAAAAAAATGTGGAACATATTTTTTTTTTTTTTTTTTTTTTAAATATCAAAGAGCATGCGATAAGCGGCTCAAAACGCACGAATTATGCGCTGATAATTAATTAAATTGCCTAACATGAGGCTAAATATAGAGTGTCTGGTGAGGATATACCTCAACACAAAAATAAATATGTCTCAAACAATATTCACATCGGGGAGGTGTCACCAACACACATCACGTTAGCATGTAAACACAATATACGTATGCAAGTTACCATAATCATCATTAAACAGCATACTCTAATATTGTCTTTAAAAATGGATGTACAAATCTGATAGGAAAATTTAAATAGTACATTCTTTGACATGTAATGACATAAGTACATAGTAAAGTAAAACTACATGACGATCCAGGACATATGCTCTGGTATTCCGAGGGTAAGTACACAATCTAGAACTCGTCATGCTTGATACTAGTAAGGTAAGTC
Organism: Oreohelix idahoensis; assembly: GCA_024509875.1. Classification (NCBI taxonomy): domain Eukaryota; kingdom Metazoa; phylum Mollusca; class Gastropoda; order Stylommatophora; family Oreohelicidae; genus Oreohelix; species Oreohelix idahoensis. The sequence goes on along the minus strand of JAMPIV010002832.1, from coordinate 15,068 downwards.
CTCAGCTCAACAATGACATTCTGAGAAAGTACAAGCAATATAATGCTAATTAATAACTAATATGCTTCATAAGGTACAATACATTATTAATAATTGTGGCTGTTTAGTAAACTAACGGCCCTTATATTAACTACTCAGTCCTCCTCTATCATCTTAAAAAAACGAACAGAAGAAGATGACAACAAAGCACGATAGTGTGTACATATAAAGTAAGTACAGATGTGCTAATCTATTGTAGAAATATAGGTGTGTTATGACTCTGTAATATATGGAAATATAGGACAGAAGTATTAGTTGGAGTCATGTGGGCATCTAGACAAAATGTCAGCCATCACATTATCCGCACCACGGATAGCTCGTACCGTGAAGTGAAAAGGTTGAAGAGCTATAGCATATCGAGTGGATCTCGAACTCTTCAAATTCTTAGTCTGAATAGCTGTAAGAGCTTTCTGATCAGTCTCTAGAATGAAATGTGCGCCCAGGAGGAATCTTTGTAGCTTTAGAATTGACCAAACCATCGCTAACAACTCACGGTCTAAAACCGAGTAGTTCCTCTCTGCCGCATTTAGTTTTCTAGAAATGTACATAACAGGATGCAGAGTATTTGCATATTCTTGCATCAGTGCTGCTCCAATCCCAGTGGATGAAGCATCACTCCGAAGAACAAAAGTCCTATCAAGAGTAGGTAATCTTAAGATGGGAGGAGAAGAAAATATATTCTTGATTTGGTCTAGTGAAGATTGGCATTCTTCAGACCAACGGACCAGATTAGGCGAACCTTTCTTCAACAATGTTGAGAGAGGTGCCATGATCGAAGATAAATTTGGAATAAATCTCCCATAAAAATTGAATTAAACCTAAGAGACTCCTAACTTGTTTCTTCGTTTTAGGAACAGAGATGTTCAGTATTTTGGAAGTATTGTGGTCTTCTGTCTTCAAGAGACCATGACCAACACGATGACCCAGGAAAGAGATTTCACCAAAACCAACAAAAGCTTTAGAAGGTTTCGCTGTCAAATTATTCTCACGTAGAGTGGACAGTAAGTCATATAACCCTAAATAGTGATCTTCCCAGGTATCACTGAAGAGACAGATGTCATCTAAGTATGCGATGACATCCGAACGATGTGACAGAATTCGACGCATCATGCGAACGAAAGTGGCAGGGGCGTTCATGAGACCAAAAGGCATAACATTCCATTGAAATAGACCCCTAGGTGTAGAAAAAGCAGTAAGAGGTTTGGCATGCTCTGCTAAAGGCACTTGCCAATAACCTTTAGACAAGTCAAGTTTAGTGAAGAATCTAGAATTAGAAAGTCTAATCAGTAGATCTTCTAACAAAGGCATCGGTTCAGCATCGAACTTTGTGACCTGATTCAATTTGCGATAATCAACACAAATTCGTATGTTCTTATCCTTCTTCCGGACAATAACCATGGAAGAAGAATATGGTGAAGTCGATGGTTCAATTATATTTAATTGAATCATTTCATCCAATTCCTTTTCCACTTGCGACTGAAAGTGTATAGGAATAGGATAAGGCCTAACCCTAATTGGATTATTGTCGGTAAGAATTATGTCATGTTCTATGACATCTGTGTGTCCAGGAATGTCAGTGAGAACATCCTGAAATGTTTGTAACATCGACGAGACTTGTCGATGTTCGTCACCAGAAAGATTAGGAGAAACAGAAACGTTTTTCCAAGATTCCGTAGAATGTAATGGAACCACTGGAAGGGGAAGATTAACATCAGAGAAGGTAGATTCCTCATCCTGTATGACAGACAGGGATGAATAATGACCGTGAGGTGCAGGAGCATCATCCGTTGCCTCGAAAATAGGCAGCAAATAGTCCGGACGTTCGTGAAATTCCGAAAGCATGTTTATGTGGAAAGTTTTATGCTTTCCATCAATATCGACCACATAGTCAACATCGGAAATCCGAGAGACTATTGCATACGGACCTTTCCATGCAATAAGAAGTCTATTTTCCCTACTGGGGAGTAGGACGAATGCTTTGTCACCTGGACAAAGTTGTCGTAGACATCTATTCTTGTTAGCAAACTGTCTTGCCTTCTCTTTAGCAATTTCTGATGAAGCAGTTGCTAGCTTACATGCCTCAATGATCTTTTGTCTAAGAGCAATGACATACTCATATGAGGATTGAGTTTCATCGCTAATATCATCGGCAGTGATTAGATCGTGTAATAAAGACATAGGGCCGCGTGGACGCGCGCCAAAGACAAGTTCGAAGGGAGAAAATCCTGTGTGTTCATTAGGGACTTCTCTATAGGCAAAGAGAGCCGCGGGTAAAACCCTGTCCCAATCTTGAGGATGATCTTCAGTTATCTTACCAAGCAAAGTCTTGAGCGTTCTATTCAGACGCTCAACTAACCCATTAGACATAGGATGGTAGATACTACTGAGAGATCGTTCAATATGTAAGGTAGACATTACCTGTGACATAGTGTCAGATATGAGTTGAGTGCCATGGTCTGACAATATTTCTCTGGGGAACCCCAAGCGAGAAAATATCAACCAAAGAGCATCTGCGATATCTGTAGTAGATATGCTCTTAAGAGGAATAGCCTCTGGCCAACGTGTGCACATATCGACACATGTAAGGATAAACTGATGTCCTCTGGCCGACTTGACCTTAAAAGGGCCAATAATATCTATGGCCATTTTCTGAAACGGCCGAATAGGAATGTCAGCAGCCTGGATAGGCGCAGCATGTCGTGGTCCTCTAGATTTGACCTCCTGACATACCTTGCATGATCGGCAGTAAATACGAATGTCCTTATTGACAAAAGGCCAAAAGAAAGCCGCAAGGACTCTCGACTTCGTACGGGAAAAACCCATATGTCCAGCACATTGCGAGTCATGAGCATGTTGTAATATTTGCACTCTCATGCTCTTGGGAACAAGAATTTGCGAATGTGCCGACGTAGTCGAATCTTGTACCATACGTACAAGTACGCCGTTTCTCATTGCAATCCAAGATTTTCTATTTGTATCCTGATTCGGATCACCTTTCTTCGCAAGAACGAAGAATTTTTTTAAAGAAGGATCTTCTTCTTGCAATTTTATGAAAGAGTCACGAGTGATTACTAAGTGACTATCTTGGCTATCAACTTCATTATCACTATTCAGTGAAGTTTCGGGTGTTTGTAGAGCTTGCGCTCTTGTAACTACTGCATTTGTAGCTTGCATGTTATTATCTTCCCAAGCAGCAATCTGCTGTGGGGTACACTCCCTAACTCCGTGAATACGACCAATAATAAGGTCCGCAATAGGATTAGGTAAGAGACAAGCATGCACATCGCCAGTAAAGAAAGGAGTGGCAATGCGAATTACAGCAGTAGGATATTTTTCTAGAGTGCCGCCAAATGTGACACATTTAATAACCCTTCCTGTAGCACAAGATGGATCTACAAGCGATTGTCTAACACCAATAGTGGTGCATCCGGAATCGAAAAGTAGTGAGACCGGAGTATCATTAACAAGACCCTTATGTAGAATTAAAGAACCCCTCCCGTCATGCGCAACAGCAGCAGGAAGAGCGGGAAGTGGGTGACCACAACTCAAAGTAGTTATGGTACCCGGTTTGAATAAAGTACTGCATTGGGGGCATTTGTTTGCTCTCTCAAAGTCAAAAGCAGAACCAGTGACAGCGTCAAAGTTTTTACTATCAACAACATGATTACAGGCTCCCTCAGTTTCCTGTTGTACAGCATTAGCCTGCTGATATCTCTTTTTTTTGTGTTGAGATCTACCCCGACTATTATTACCTCTGAAGTTATCAGAGTTATTATTATCTCTGCAGTTATTATTGTCTCTATTGTAATTGTTATCCTGGTTCGAATTCCAGTTTCCACGATTACTATCATGTTCACATTGATGCGAACATCTATTTGTTTGGTTCTGAGGTCTTCGGCAGGAATAACCTCTATTACCATATCCTCTTTTGAAATGCTTATAATTATTAGGGTGATAGTAACGAGTACTATCAGGTTGTCTCCAATTCTTCGAAGAAGAATCACCATGAAATTGATTTCCATGATTTTGACAGAAATTACCGCTACTCTTTCTATCAAAATTTTGTTGGAATCTACGAGCAAAGTTTTGGCCATACGGAGCTGCCGAAGCAACTGGTAAACCTTCTTTCACCTTAGAGTTACCCATGGTTATGTGTGGGTGCGCAGTTACGTATTGGCAACAGAAATCTTCCATTTCCTTTATTGTTTTAGGTTTACGTTCATGAAGGAAAGCAAGGAAAGACTCATTGACAGACGACATGACTTTGTCTCTAAGTATTAAGTCCATAAGTCCTTCATAAGTTTTTTCCGTCTTAGATAGTTCAACCCATCGTGAGAAAGTAATGCGTATTCTTGCAATAAACTCGGAGAATTCAACTCCATTTTCAGGTAACATGTTTTTAAATTGTAGACGATAGCCGTCTTCGTTAAGCTGATATTTCTTTAACAAAGCGGCCCTGACAACCTCATAATTGTTCTTGTCAGGTTCATCCACCATATTTAATATACTTAGAGCTTTACCTGTCAGTATCCCTGATAACTGATAAACATATTTTGCTTTGTCTATGTTATGAGCTGTACATGCTTGTTCAAATCTGTCCAGATAGAACATTATATCATCACTGGAAGGACTAAATGTTGGTAACTTAATCTTAAAAGTATCATTATTAGCCTTACCAGAAGATGAACCCTTGTTTGAATCATTACCATTACTCATGCTCGTCAATTTCAATTTTTCCAACTCTAAAGCTAAGACCTTTTCTTCATGTTCCATTTTTGCTTTCTCTTTCCTCTCATCAGACTCTCTCTTAATCTTCTTTCCTCAGCCTGAGCCTCTTTTTGAAGTCTTTCATTTTCAGCTTCTTTTTCAAGTCTTTTATTTTCAGCCTCTTTTTCAAGTCTTTTATTTTCAGCCTCTTTTTCAAGTCTTTTATTCTCAGCCTCTTTTTCAAGTCTTTTATTCTCAGCCTCTAGCTGTAGCTGGAGTTTTCTCTCCTCAGCTTCTGATTCCCTTTTTTGTTTTTCCATTTCCATTTGGAATCTTTTTTCATCCATCTGCATCTGCAGTTTCTTTTGTTCAGCTTCCATTGCTTTATCATATCGAGCAGTTGCAAATTCTTCTAACTTATCACCAGTCTTCCCAAGCAATTTACCCTGCTCAATAAAGTGCTCAAATGTAGACATGTTGTCTAACATATGAGTCCAAAACCTGAAATAATTAACTAATTTATTTCAAACCTAAGTGTAACAAGTCTTAATTAAGCACTTGTATATTCACATCACATTATATTATCCCAGTCTCTGTGGGAAACAAGTCTCCAATCAAAGAACTTGTATATGAAATATCAGCACTCAATTCTTGATCATAAGTGCACTTCTCATTCAATAGTGCACGACACTATTCATCATTCATTTATCATCAGTGTAGTAGTAACAGTGCATTAGCATAGCCCATTAACTAATTACTATAACTGTAAACAATGACTATGTAAACACATGCAGAATGTAAACATTGAAAATGTAAACAATGCAAACAATGTAAACAATAACAAAGATCAGCAACAATACAAAAACGTTCGCAGAAATCAACTAAAAATAAAGCAGAAATTAATGAAATATCACAAAAAATGTGACGATATCTGCGCTATAATTAAACAAAATACATGACACCACAGTGTATAAACAAAAATGTTGTATGAAACTAAATTATAGACAAGAGTAGGCTAACAAATACAAACAAATCAAAACAAAACTAAAGAATGCGAAATAATAACGAAAACAATATTAAAACATGTCACACAGCTAACATAAATAGCAACAGAAGTCGCTTAGCAAATTCCAGTATCGGAAATTTGCAAACCCTACAGAAAACGCTCACAATAGACGACCTCTATGACGTGGCATAATCTAACGGAGACACCACCCAACCGAGAACCCGCTGAAATATAAACATATAAATATACAAATAACATATAGACATATAACATATAGAATGAGATGATACACAGAAGACCCAGCAGAAGTATAAGGGCACAGTTTACATACAAACAGGCCACTTAACTTATAGGCTTCCAATCGTAGAACAGCAGAAAAAATGGATGTCAATCAACGTCCTAAAGAGCGAAGCTCCAACGATGATGGCACATCTGAACTGCTTCCACTGCTAACACGATGGTACAAGAGCTTCTGAAATACTGTGTGTTGAGTTTTTTTGGCACTTGACCTTCTAATCCAAAAGTAAGTTGATGGAAATCGGTACTTGGCCTTCTTCAGAAAACAACCCGTTTCAACCGGCACTTGACCTTCACAAAAACGACAGCACTGGAACCTTGACAGCAGCAACTTGCTTGACTTGCGTAAAAGATAACAGCAGTCCGAGTTATCCGGCAACATGTAACAACGCCGGGTACTGTCAAATTCTTGTTTCCGTCAAAAAGTTGAAATTTTGACTTTTACCGGGCAACGCCGAGTACTTTGAAAATTTTGAAGATGTTGACTGTATTGAAGAATGTTAATTTCTTGAAGGATGCTGATGAATTCTTGTTGAAAATGAAGTGGGTAAGGGACCCCGTGTTTGCTGGTACCAGAATCAAACCAGCTTATGGCCACCAAATGATGCGTGATGCCATATGATGATGGATGGTATCCGCATGTCTGGTTTTGTGTAGTGTGCAGATGTGTTCAGTCAAACAATGTTCATACAAAAATAACAGGGCAATCCACATAGGACGTCAGTAAACTCACGACGTATAAAGTCAATGATTCTTGTAACAGCCGTTGACGTTTTTCTTCATTATTTATTGTGGACGCCACAGTGACAAAATGGTTACGCGAATATGTAGGCACATCAAACAGTCATTATCACAGCAACATTCAATACAGCAATAGACGGTAGACAGCATTACAATGATGAGTCAGATGCATGTTATATTTCATAGTGCTGTAAATGTAGTCAGGTGAAAAACTCCATCCTTTTCTATAACAGCCAGGAGATAACCAGATGTATGAGATCAGTTCACTCTCCTTAGTCTGACTTCAGCAAGACAGACACGTCTGCCGAAGTATAAATAATGTCCTCAAAAAATATCCTCTAGATAATAAAGGTTTTCCAAACCTAGTTCATTTAACAAAGTAGCAAGTAATGGTCCTTGGGACATGCATCAACCGATGCAGTACAATACAGCGACATGTGAGCTGGGAAAACATCTCGTGACGACGACTTTCGAAGACAGGCTATGAATCGAAATCGCTCACGACCCAAAATCGATAGAGTTAATGAAAAGTCAATTTACCTTGCCTTCAGGAAATACACAGAAATATCACGCCTCCCGACATGTGGGAAACACTAGAGGTATTATCTCGAATAAACGAAATATCCATTAAGAGGACTACACATCCCTGACAGAACAAAAAATAGCGGAGATCCCCTCTTCAACGAGGCATCTCTTTCGCCATTCAAATCGCTCACCCCACTAGTGGTGGGCGGAAACCGATCGACCAAAAAACAAGACCAGTCATGCGCAGTCCAGCGCAAAAAGACCACAGCTCAAAACTTAACTGCATTCAATACCAACGCGAGAAGACAAATGCTTACCGAGAAAAGTGACTGTAAATTTCAAGCAGTTGTTGCCCTTGCGTTATAAAATAGATATTGTAATAAAACGATGTTGCGAGAATTTATCACGCAACAATCTGCTACATAGCAGAGAAAGAAAAAGGTGACGACCCAGAAATTCCAGGCAATCAGTCCTCACTTCAATTAAAAATGAGTACTGCCGTAGTGGAGAAGAGATCGAGAAGAGGTCGCCCCAATACATCCTGTGACAATAATACGTTTAATTGTATATTGTAACGTATAAATTAAAACACTGTCTCATACGAGAATAGCTCTCCAGGTGGAGTATTTGAAACGTATATATTAAAACTGTGGGAGGAGCATGGTGTACACTGCTACACTTAGTACACACATTTTCTCTCAGACTCTATTATTCTGATATCTTCTGTCATACAACTTGGCATATGGTGGACGACTGGCTCAGTGATTAGAGCGTGTTCCTCTCGGACGAAAGTTACCAAGGTCGGGGATTGAAACGTAGTAGTGTCACGCTCCATTCAACCCAGCTGTGAATAAGTACCTGAGTCTCCTCTTGAGTTAGGGAAAGCAAAGGCAGTGAGGAAGTGCACTGGTTACCCCACTTGATAAAGCTGGACCTAGTCTCTAACACTTCACTCACATACGGCAGTTTCTGCCGTGAGAAGACCTTGGCCTATTAACCAGGGTTGTGGACTCTGCCAAAATATTTCCGACTCGACTCCGGAAATTTTAGAAGTCCGACTCCGACTACAGTTTCTTGTTACTAGTGATATGGCACAACATTAATCACTTATATGAAGTTATATGTGTAAGTATGGTTTGTGTGTACCACACAAATAACTGTTTTGCCAAACACTTGTGGCAAAATAGTTTCATTTTAAGAATGACGGGAAAATTTACAGTGTATATAGTTTATTTTCATTTCTTGTGTGTTTTTTCTAAATGTTCCATTCATTTCCAGTTGTGGTAAAAACTTTATTTATTATCAGAAGTAACTGAAATGTTTCTACATTATGTAAAAAGGGATACAAATTAACAAGAGGTGGTTTTATGAGTTCTACTACTTTAAAATATTATTTTACATTTTTAAGCACCCCCCCCCCTTTTCATTGCATGGATCAAACGAGGATCTGCCTTGACTTAAGTCTTGCATGGATCAAACGTTGATCTGCCTTGACTTAAGTCTCGTAAAATTCGGAATCGGAGTAGGGAAATGGTTTACCGTCTCCGAATCCTCTAAAAAATGACCGACTCCACAGCCGTGCTATTAACCTTTTCAGATAGACTGATCCATAATATACATAATCATGACATAACTCAATAAGAGACTGTGAACGAGCGCTGTCAAAGTAGTAAAATGTCTGTCTCCCACTGAAGCTATCAAGTGGTTTCTTCTGTCTTAATTTAACTGGTATTGTATCTCTTCTCGCAGACTTACAAATGGGCCTTAGAAAGCATGAGGTACATATCCTGTATGAAAATAGAACACGTCACCACGAGCGAGAGCCGTCAAAAACTGATGGGAGCCTAAAATTCTATCTGTCTGAACACCCACCCTTAGCTGAGCAGATCTTTGCTACAATGCGGGAAGCAGCTCAGAGACTGAACAATGACAACCTTCTTGAGCAATGCCGATTGGCCAAAGTAAGATGTCAGGTTCGGTGGTTGTTGGTAGTTATTATTGTTGGTGTTGCTATTATTTATCTTTCTGGGGATTGTAAGGACAAACTAGATTGTCGTTTAGGGCGCCAAGCTCATGTAGGTGCTGATTTCTCAGAGACTGTTTCACAAGAACGTCAACCCTTTTGGCCTTAAAAGCAGGAGGGCACCATTTCATGTTTCACTGAAAGCACCAGTTGCTGATCACTAATCTTTGGGACGCTCTTGTGTTGCCATTCAGCTTAATGCCGGCAAACCCATTTTAATACGTGCTGCACAAGACAACTAATTTAAGGTTATAGATGGCGCTGACAGCACCTGTAAAACAAATTGTCACTGAAATCACAGCTGCAATACCATTTGAGTGCTGGGTGCAGGCTTCTTGCAATAGGACCGGCTGTAGTGGAGGCTTCCAGTAATGGGGACCGGCTGTAGTGGAGGCTTCTTGCAATAGGACCGGCTGTGGTGGAGGCTTCTTGCAATATGACCGGCTGTAGTGGAGGCTTCCAGTAATGGGGACCGGCTGTAGTGGAGGCTTCTTGTAATATGACCGGCTGTGGTGGAGGCTTCCAGTAATGGGGACCGGCTGTAGTGGAGGCTTCTTGTAATATGACCGGCTGTGGTGGAGGCTTCCTGTAATGGGGACCGGCTGTAGTGGAGGCTTCTTGTAATATGACCGGCTGTGGTGGAGGCTTCCAGTAATGGGGACCGGCTGTAGTGGAGGCTTCTTGCAATAGGACCGGCTGTGGTGGAGGCTTCTTGCAATATGACCGGCTGTAGTGGAGGCTTCCAGTAATGGGGACCGGCTGTAGTGGAGGCTTCTTGTAATATGACCGGCTGTGGTGGAGGCTTCCAGTAATGGGGACCGGCTGTAGTGGAGGCTTCTTGTAATATGACCGGCTGTGGTGGAGGCTTCCTGTAATGGGGACCGGCTGTAGTGGAGGCTTCTTGTAATATGACCGGCTGTGGTGGAGGCTTCCAGTAATGGGGACCGGCTGTAGTGGAGGCTTCTTGTAATGTGACCGGCTGTAGTGGAGGCTTCCTGTAATATGACCGGCTGTGGTGGAGGCTTCCTGTAATGGGGACCGGCTGTAGTGGAGGCTTCTTGTAATAGGGCAGACTGTAGTGGAGGGGAGGCTTCATGCTCCGACAAGAGCATTAAGGAAAATTATTATGATGTTGTGTTGTTATGCTTGTGTAGGTTGTTGTAGAGACAGATATGGAGGCGAATTGTTGATTAAAAATTGGCGATTTTATGTTAAGCTATTTTTGTTCTTTTTTTCTGGAGGATGGGGTGTGGTCCCTTTATTATTAGTATTATGATTGTTATTATCTTTATTATTATTATTCTTATTATGTTTTACTAAGGTAAAATGTTTGTACTGTGTTGATTAATGTCTTATATTAGGTAATGACGTATGATGATGTCGAAGTTGATATTGCAAGTGACGCCCCTTATTGTTGTTTTGTCTGTTGTCCATTCATGACCATATTGATTTCTTTCAGGAAACTTGTACATTCCTGCACTTCAAACAGACAACACTACAGGGCGCTGATAACGATATAGCGGGAAAACAAACCCTTATAAATGAGAAAGAAGTACGGCTTAAAACTGACTCAGTTCTGCACATTAGCCTTGGCAGTGATCATTTGATAAACCACATAACTCAGGATATTAATAGTGACGCAACAAACAGTACATACCTTTCACAGAACAGTTTATGTCATTCTTCTAGCACATCCCTCATTCCGTCCATGAATGAAAACATCTCTACTGGCAGAAGCGACTACGAAGAAGACATTGATCAGGTTTCTTTTTGGGAAACTTTGAACTCTAGCTCTCCAGTGCTTCTAGACGGGCAGAGTACAGGAGATGTGCTACAAATTCATAGAAAGAATTATGAGCTCAGTTCTAGCAGCAGCAGTGTGTCTCCACTATTCAACTCTTCACCTGAACCGATCAACCCGCATATGAGAACGAGTAAACTCACAAGCACTGACAAGATTCCTCATTTGCTTTCATTATCTTCCTCAAAGCTTTTATCTTCTTCGCCAGAGGTACCCACCTCGTTATCACTTCAGGAATCTTCAGCTTTGTCTGAATCGGAGAAGCCATCGAGGACACAACTGTATTGGCCGCCATCATCCTTATTCAGACTATATAATTCCATATCGCCTAGGATATTCAAAAGATCACTTATTCCAAGCAAGACCAAAAATCCTTTAGGACGATCTATCCCTGAACATGAGCAGCAAAATGAACCCCGCATTGCTTCAAGTGTATCGCAACCCTCACGACCACACAGAAGGACCTTAAAGCGAGCCAGCACAGCTCCTGTGCAAATGCAGACCTCTCCAGATCTGAAAGAAAAGGTTGGAGTATTTGCTCATTTATTCACGGGACGTAATGAGAAGGATTTGAAAACCGCCATTTCCATCACTGCAGTGTCCAGTAACCCTGCATTTCCCCCTAGGTATGTTCAATTTCTTGTTACATAAATTACAATGCGGTCGTGTTTTATGGGGTCTTATTTTGTGTGACTTTATAATTTACGCATCCCAAATGTAAGCTATATCCTTACATAAATCTGATACTAATAAAAACTATAGTAAAAGGGTAAAGGTAAAGGATCCCGTTACACGCCTATTGAGGCGTATTGTGAATATGGTGTTAGGCCCATATTTTCTTGACCCTCGGCATACTAGGGGTGATGTGGTCAGCATCACGCCGGCCGCCTTAACCTTCCCAGAGTTGCTCTGGTACCCAATTCATGAGGCTGGGTCGACCTCAGAGCCGTTTGCGGTCTAAAAAATCCAACCCCAACTGGGGATCGAACCATGGACCACCGAGCTAGGAAGCCAGTGCACTAACCACTGTGCTACCGCGGCTCCCCCCACCCCCAAAGAACTATAGCAAAGAGCTATATTTTTGTGTTCATATAGACATAATCGGTAAATAAGTGACGGACCTTGTGTCTAGGTTGAACGGGGCAAGCGCATCAAAACGAAGCGAAACTTCATATTCAATACCATAATACCCGCCGTAAGTACGTCGGTCGGTCAGTCACATTTTGCACACCGTCATTTGCGCACTTTTTCTATTTTCGAGAGAGTACATTAACTTTCAACCACAGCTAAGGGGGTGCAACTGTGGTTGAAAGTTAGACAATAATTGTATTGTTTCCCTTATATGTACTCTCCCGAAAATAGAAAAGTGCGCAAATTAAATAAATCATGATTTTATTTTAATAATATCACAGCTGCAGCCAAGTTGCACTACACAAGGTATTTCGGGTAGAAATGTGAACACTACAGCAAGTGTGAAGTATACGGAGACGATGAAGAGGTATCATCAATGTAGATATTATTTTCTCGGTGATAGACATTAAATATGGAAAGTCAAGATTTTAAAAGATGCACAAACAATTACGAGACATGTTGTCATAAAAGAAATGTTAGTTATTTAGTCAATTTAAGGTCCATTAGATCATTATCACTGCTCCACGTGTCATTTAGGAAGGTTACTCCATGTCTTCATATTTAATACATCCATATAATTTTCATTACAAATATCTAATGACGGTCGCCAGCAATGAAATGATCACAGTGGTAATTGTACCGTCTGTAATACATGTAACCGAAACAACACACAATAATTAAAAACCAGTCAATATTGACGGGTTATTGCTAGTTGAATACTAATTTATGCAAATCTTTCTTTACGCACATAGGAACGCAACGGGCAAATAACTCATGATCGCACTGTAATTTTGTTTCAACGTTTTCTCTATCTATCTATCTATCTATCTATCTATCTATCTATCTATCTATCTATCTATCTATCTATCTATCTATCTATCTATCTATCTATCTATCTATCTATCTATCTATCTATCTATCTATCTATCTATCTATCTATCTATCTATCTATCTATCTATCTATCTATCTATCTATCTATCTATCTACCTTTGGTATACCTTGTCACATCATGTTTGGGTCGCTCTCTTGTCCACTATGGCTGTTTCCTGTGACATTTGTTGTACTGACTAATTGCATGCTTTTCAGTGGTCGGTACCTTTTTCTTTCTCTGCTATGTAACTGATATTTGATATTGTCAGATCATTTGACACTCCTTTTTGATGATAATTCATCAATTTGCTTGGCGGTTCACAGCTTTGCGGGGATTAACGCAGGTAAAACCCATATGGGCCTGGTCAGTTTTCACATGGTTTTGTTTGCTCTGGCCGTGCCAGGCGATACAATTACTCGCCAGCAGACGGATTTTGTGTGCGCAAGCGACGGATAAAGAGATTACTTCTCTGTGCGAAACATCTTGGACAGACATGAATGACATAATCGTTTCCTGTCCGACTTTCACGAACATATTACTTTAGATAAAACTAAGAAGTTACATCTGAAACACATTCCTGAGAGAGTGTACGGACGTGTCACATCCATATAAAGGAGACCTGACTTCTGCATTACGCGCAGAGTTTTTCCTACGTGGAAATTATTTGAATTACCCCACAAAACAAGCAGCTTTTGAAACGATTGGCGGGTATTCGAAATACAGGAACCACCAAATTCCTGATTGGACCCTGCCTAAATCGTAACCAACAACTGCGGGGGAGGCAAACGGCCATATAATCTGACATTTTTTGCAAGTCTAGTTCACTGAGAGAATCGCTTGCCAAGACGACAACCAGACCTTGCCAAACGTTAGAATCAGAATTCCATTTATCAGACCGGACTTTGTTGGAGCATTTTGAAGGACTTAAACAGCCCATGAAAACTCATTTTAATAAGGAAAACCGGGATCTGAGGAAACTGAAAACACGGAGTCATAGTGGGAATTTATTGTTAAAGTAACGACCCCCAAGAACACGGGAAAAAGGTATCTGCTAGTGCCTTAACCTACTTCTCTGAGCAAACAGTCTGTGAACCAAGATTGGCTTGGTGGTACCAGTTGAGGGTACTATATCTGGAACAAGATGGGTATAATTGGCTTGTAGTCGAAGCTAGATACCATCAAGAAAAGAGGCTTAAAGACGAGGGACCAACTTCGTAGACACTCCCTGACACTTCTGGGAACGTGCTGCACCCTACAACCTTGACCAGCGACGAGCGTGATCAGCGATCCAGCCTACCAAGAACCAACCATCGTAAGGAGCAGAACCGTCACTGACAGCTAAGTAACACATAAAAGCTGCCAAGTGACCTACTTTACAAACTACCAATACATCACACTGTGATGATAACTTTCTGATAAATAATTATTCATTTATTTAAAACCTTGTTAAAACCTAAGTGCTTATTAAATCTGTTATTTGTAAATATACAAATTTAACGTCGATTTAGTCATTTTAAATGTACTGCATGGTTGTCTCAGTCAATTTACTAAATACACTCTAAACAGAGCTATACCTGTATAATAAGAATTCCACTGAGTAAATCAGGGCGGGGGCTTGAAGTAGCTGAAATTAAAAATTGCTGAATTCTTCATAAAACGCGGCGGATCGGATATAAGTTAACAATCGCCCTGCCCAACGCAGCATTGTTCTTGACTTCGGAAATATTTTATGAACACTCCCTTGAGATAGAAGCATCACTACCCTTGTAATCTTGTGCGAAGGTAGACACCTTTGAAGACCCATATTAGATACTCTGAGTTTTGGCCACTTTTGGACTACTACTGCAAAGCAGGGGAGGCTATTCCGTGACATACCTTATGCAAAAATAGTTTTGTCTGGTGTGGTCTGATACTTCGACTAGTTTC